>JAOXNR010030060.1:0-22275 GCA_028571225.1 Parsonsia alboflavescens | reverse complement strand
CCCCCCCCCCAACGAAACCTTCTTTATAAATTTTAGTTTCTAAATCTTCATCCAAAATCCTTTTATTTAACCAAGAAACTTCATATAATTAGATATATTCATAACACTAGTTGAAAAGTTATATATATAGATATATATATAAATATATATATATATATTTATATAATATTTTTAAAATTTTTTTAAAAAAATAAAATTAGTTGTTGACCTTTAATTTGACCGTTAGAGACTCAACTATGCACTTTATACTAACTATGGCAGGATATTTCGATGCTTGGCAAAAAATAAAATTAGATATTCACCTTTAATTTGACTGTTAAAGATTGAACTATACACTCTATACTAACTTTGATAGGATATTTTGGACCTTGGTTTGTGAAAGCGTTCTTTTTTTTTTTTTAATTTCAAACCTTGGGTCATGGTTGTCGCTTTCAGTGAAAAAATGAAGGACGCGGAATTTGAACCCTGGCATCATCAACTTAATCAAGCCACCAGTCCATCTCAACAGTAGGCAATTATGCTTAGACCTGTCAAAAAGAACCAACCCAATCTCGGCCTAACCCAAGCCCAACTAAGCCCTAGAGGATCAGGGCTGAGTTGGGCCCGAGCGCTATCTTGAAGGGCCAATAGTATTGAAGCCAAGCCCAACACTTAAAAGCCCAAGGGCCCCCACCTTGATTGCCTACTTCCGATTCCAGTTGCTTTACTTGGCCGGTGACCAATTTGGCTTCCTAACAGCCTTTCACATTCTTCCAAAACTTTATTCAACATGCCTTCTACAATCCAGGAGTGTTCAAATTGGCAACATTCTTCAGAAGTTCCATTCGACTTGTGATATTAATGTTTAAAAGAACTTTGGACCATTAAAAAATTAGAAGTTCCACTCAACTGTTTGCACTGCGCTACAAGATGCGGGTTTGCAATTTGCGAATCTGGCGGTGGGTGACGAGTTCGGTCCTACTGCTAAAGATCCAAGGAAAATGATGGGGGAGCCCAGAGCTGACAGTGGAGTAATATAAGAGAGCTTGTGGGTCAAAAGAGGAAGGATTTCCGATGACGTAGAGAGAAGGGACTAGGGAGGTATGGGAGAGGAGGAAGAGAAGTTGTCAACTTGTACTTGTGGTAACCAAATCCTACACTGATAGGAAGAGGGGATGGTGGAGTTGGGGGAGAGGAAGATGGGGATGCATAAGCCTTGATCACAAATTTGAATCGCAATTCGTAGGTATCACTGTTTGGGCTGACGGGTGACAGCGATGGAGACAGAGACGAAGACGGCGATGGTGTGGCTGTGTCTGTGAATGGAGTGAGTGCAGAGTGAGAGTGACACGTGTGAATAGGTGATAGTGGTGAGTGAGGCCCTGAGGGTTGAGGCTTGACTCTTGAGGGACTAAAGATGAATGTCCGATCTGAATGATGAATGATGATAATCGATAAGTATTAAATTAATAATAAATAAAACCCTTAGGCTTGTGCAGCCCAAACCCAGACTAGCCCTAATTTGAAAGGACTCAGTCCAACCCGACCCAGTTTCATAAGGGTCTTCATTTACTAAGCCCAGCCCAGCTCATATATATCCGAGCCTGGGCCTAGCCCATGGGTCCCAACCCTTTTTGACAGGTTCAATTATGTTGCACTTTCTCCACTCAAATATATTTGTAGTAATTTTTTAGACAAAACTTAAAAAAAAAAAGATTAATAATTGACCTATTTTAGCTCCTCACAATTATACAGTTAACATATAGTTAAAAATTTAATATTCATATAATCTTTTAAGAATTTTTGTATGATATTTAATACATTCACATTACTTTCATTATAATTTTTTATCTAACAAAATAAAATTTCTACCTAAAACTAATTGTTAACTCTTTTTATGTTATTTCCCTAAGAATCATATTTAAAAATTGATATTTTTCACACAAATTTGAGATCAATATTCTATCTTTATATAAATTTTTGACACTATATTTTCTAACTATTCAAATTAAATAAAAATAATTAGAAAAAGTTAAAAACCTACTTAAACCCGATCCGATAAGTCTGATCTTCACCCCTCCACCAATCCGGTTCGATGTCCATTCCGGTTCTAAAAACATGACCTTAGATTGTGAAAGGTTTCTTTTTAAAAAAATTTTTGACCTTGAGTGGGTATTCCATGTCTTGATGGGTTAAAATCGGACCTTGATAGGGCATTTTGGACCTTGGGTAATGAAAGCCTTTTTTTCAAAAAAAAATTTTGGACCTTGAGTGGGTATTTCGTGCCTTGACTAATCAAAACCAGACCTCGATAGGGCATTACGAACCTTGGGTTATATAAGCTTTTATTATTATTATTATTTCAGGCCTTGAGTGAGTATTTCGTGGCTTGACTGATCAAAATGAAATCTTGATATGACATTTCAGATCGTGGGTTGTGAAAGCCTTCCTTTCTTCATCCCTTTTTTTTTTAATATTCCAAACCTTGAGGTAAATTCCGTGCCTTGACTGGTCAAACCTTATTATAAAATAAAATTATTCACTCATAAATATATCTTAAATGATATTTTATTAGGATAAAAATACATAAAATGTCTATTTATTATTTTAAAATATGTTTAAAAAATAAGAAATTATATAATCTCACGTATTATTTCTAAATAAACTACTAATAGACTTTTAGACATAAATTAGATAGTATTTTAAACAAATAAGAATTATATTGATTTAATTTAGGATGATGTGTTAATAAACATATATATACATATATATATATATATATATATATTTATTTATATCAATTTTTTAATTAATAGATGGTCATTAAGAAAATGATAAAAGTGTATATACATTTAATATCCTTTTTCTCTAAATATATAATTATAATAGGGCTCTTTGCCTATTTGGTTCCACTAGTTTAGGATAAACTATAAAAATGTCTCAGAAGTTGCTTTTTTTTTTTTTTTTTTCCATAATGGTCTCACGTGATTTTACCATCTATCATAATGGTCCACACAACCTTTCTCCGACCATTCCCACGAAAGAGCAAGTCACGTGCCCAACATGTGATGGTAAATATGTCATTTTAAAAAATATTTATGCCTATTTGGTCCTACATATTTGGGCAAAATTATATAATAATCTAGAATTTTTTTAAACCATTATTGTTCCTTATGAATTTACGAACTGATGTAACGATTCAAATAATCCTTCTCCAATCATTTTCAAAGCAAATCACATGTGTCGGGCACATGACTAACTAATGAAGGCAAATATGTCATTTTAAAAAAACATTCACGATCATTAAGAATCCAACTCTAAATATTGTAAATAGTGAATTAAATGTAAATGTAATTTATATATTGTATTCTTGAATTCTATTGTATGTTAATTTTGAACTCTATTGAAGCTTTGTTACGACCTGTCTATAACAAAGAAAAATGGAAATAGAAACGATTATAAAAAGAAAAATTATAAGGTTTCTTTAATTCCTTAAAAAAAAGAAAAAAGAAAAAAACAGATAACATTCACTTTAAAAAAACTTGAGGGCAAGCATGAAAATTCTTTTAAAATAGCAACTGTAAAAAATTAACTTAATAAAAAAATAGTAAATAAAAAAAATAAAATTTGAGGGTTTTCTAGAGGATGTAGGGTTTTGACCCTTTGAGTTCCGACTTTGACTCCTTATGCTTCGATTTTGACCCTTGTGGACCGAAATTATTATTATTATTTTAGAAATTAAAGAAAATTACTTGTAATATTTTTAAATATAAAAAATTGAATATATGTAAGTGTACAACTTTTTAGCCCTAGTTATAAAAAATTAAAAAAAGGAAAAGGAAGACTTTTAAATTAAATATTAATGAGTTAATAAAAAAAATTATCAGGGTTGAGAAATGGTTGAAACAAAAAAATAAGAGATCCAACAATGTTTTAGTCTAAACAGGTGGAACCATTTTGGAGAAAAGCCCTTTAATTATTTAATAAATATAAAAATATAATATTTATGTTAATGATTAAATTAATCAAAGTAAAGTCAAATTAATGACAAAACCAATGATTATTTACTTGATCTTAAGAACTCATGGATTTATATAGAAAAAAAATTCACTTACAAGTGGTTTAGGAAACAATGGGCTATTGGTCACCCATTTTGCATTTTCTGGTGGTTTTTGAAATTGCCCAAAAAAAAAAAAGTCAGAAAACAATTTATTTTTTCGTGGGCCCCCTTAGGAGCCATAAAATTCAATTCATACCTCCAGAAAACTCTTTCTTTTTCTAACAGTCTTCATGTCTGCCAAGAAAGTGAGAAAAACTGGCCACAAAAAGTAATTTCTTGATAATTTTTTGAACCGCCAAAAAATGTGCTCTAGAAAATCCCTCATTTCTTGTAGTGATTGGTGAAACCGCCATTAACTAGTTCAAATTACCAAACCTGATCTAGATTCATGAAGATCAGCTTTGTAACCAAGAAGAAGTTCGGCTTTGTTGATGGAAGCATGCCGAAGTCGCCAATTGGAGATGACAAATATGATCAGTGGATTCAATGGTAATCAATTGGATTCTTAGCTCTGTTACTAGTAATTTCTTAAGACATCTAGAGATATATGGATTGAACTATATGAAAGATATACCTCTAAAGGTGTTTTTAGAGTCTCGGAATTGAAAGAAGAAATGTATAATATGAAACAAGAAAGTTTGTCGGTTGTTGATTTTTACACTAATTTGAGAATTCTATGGGAAGAATTACTTGAGTTGAGACCACCTCCTACATGTAAATGTGAACCACAATGCACGTGTGGCTTGTTGAAACAATTACAGGCCAATGTTGAATTTGATCAAGTCATAAAGTTCATAAAACGATTAAATGAAGGATTCTCGAATATGGAAAATCAAGTGGTGTGTATGGTTCCTTTTCCCAAATTATCAACTGTATATAACATGGAAATCAATATTGAGATGCAGTTAAATCGAGACCAAGTGCAAATGTTTAGTAATAGGGATGTTAGTTCTAATGATAATAATTTTGTTACAAGCAATGCTAAGAGGTTTGGTTCTGGAAGTTAGAAAAGGTGGCATTGCACCTATTGTGGGAGAGATGGACATTCTATAGAAAGATGTTAGCAAAAGCATGGGTTTCCTGGAAATTTCAAGACAAGGAACAACGTAATTGCGGTCAATTTGATTTATACTTGCAGTGATGAGGATGGTGTGAATGAAAAAAATAATTTCACTAAATACAAGGCTGGGAGAACCGAAGTGAACACTATGAATAACTGTAAATTCACTCTTGATCAGTATCAAGGCTTACTCCAATTACTTAACTCGCATGCAAATTTGTCTAAGTCTAATGCGGGTGGTAGCAATTCCTTGTCGATCAGTAATGTCAATGCTGTAGTAGCTGGAGGTCTTCATACATCCAATAATTTGACTTCTTTAGGTTGTAAGCATCTTTATTTATCTTCAAGATCTTGGATTATTGACTCCGGAGCAACTGATCATGTGTGTAGTAACCTTGCATTCTTTACCTCTTTGATTCATGCTTCCAAAGTTTTCATCCAATTACCTAATGGTTCTAAAACAAATGTGACTCACAAAGGGGTTGTTAAACTAAATCCTCCTCTTATTCTTTATGATGTTCTTTTTGTTCCAGATTTCCATTTCAACTTGATTTCTCTAAGTAAATTGCTTCTTTCTGCTAATTGTTGTGTTACTTTTGTCAATGCTAGTTGCCTTATTCAGACTTTGCCCAATTTGATGATGATTGGGTCCGCTAAGAAGGTTGATGACTAATATTTCTTAGATAACATCACTGATCCTTCATCTATTGTTTATGCCATTGGACCCGTTTTATCCACCTCTCCAGCTGTTCTTCCATTTGTACAATCTACCTTTCCATCTGAGAGCTTATGACATTATAGATTAAGCCATTTATCTTCTCATGTCTTGAAGATTTTGAATCAAAGATATTTTTGTAACTAATGATACTTGTTGTCCTATCTATCCTGTAGCCAAACAAAAGAAACTTCCCTTTCCTTTAGGTCAATCACATGCTGATCATTGTTTTGATTTGCTACATGTTGATATTTTGAGGTTCCTTCTATTTATGGTCGTAGGTATTTCCTTATCATTGTTGATGATTGTTGCAAATATTATTGAGTATTTTTAATGAAATCCAAACCTGATACTGACAGTTTCTTAGAGATTTTTGTTTATTTCCATTAAATCCATTTGTAGTGACAATAGTACTGAATTTAAAATGCCTTCTTTTTTCATTGTAGTAATATGCTTTTTTTCTTTTTTTTTTTTCATATGGTATTAAAAAAATCAACTAGCCAATATCTTTTGATTGCTTTATCGCATCTGTCTTGCCTCAAAATTACATCCTTCCCCTTTTTCTCCTTTTTCGTTTACTCTGTCATCTTTATTTATTTATTTGTATACATATAAACGCTAAAAACTGAAAAACGAAGAGCATTCTAACCAAATTTACGTTGTTTTTTTTTATTGTATTATTATAGAAAATACACTTATTTTTTCTTATTTTAATTCAAATTCACTTAATTCTCTTTCTCTAAAGTGGTGGGATCAATCAAAAAGACAGCTCTTATTGGCTGCTTTTTTGAGAAAATTAGGCGGCATTTTTTTTTTCCTTTTTTTTTTCTTGGAAATTCCTAAGGAAATGCTTAATGATTCGGCAGCCTGTGCGATACAAACACACCTTTGTTTAAACCTGTCAGAATATCAAAGAAAGAATGTCTCTTATTATTTTTAAAAAATAATAATAAAAAAGTACTAAAAAGAAATTGTATTTTTCCAATCATTTTAAAATAAAACTTTCATACTTAATTATATCCCAATTAGCTGGTATCATGAGCATCCTTTGCCCACCCTCCTGATATTGCTTTATCATTGTGTTCACAAAAAGGGTTGTGTCCAAATCCTTTTTTCCCCTTATCCCAGAGACTGGAATAGTAGTAGTACATATAGCTATCAATTCAGCCCAATCTATATATCCAAATAAACCATAGAAGATTAGGATTGAATTAGACCTAAGCTCTCTTTTAAAAGACTAATAATATCAAAGTCCAATTCAATCCTTAAAAGCAATAGGACTGACCTAAGGGCCTCACAGGTATATAATTTTTCAAATATTGATCAATATATACTGGCTGATCTTGCCCAAGTGACAAGCATGCTGACTGAGATTCCAGATTTGAGATTCCAAATTCAAATTCTTTTATTTGCCGGGAGTAAAGACTTTGCTCCCTCCCCCGCAAAAAAAAAAAAAAAAAAATAATATATGAATTTGAATTTAAGACAACAACCAATATAGGACAAGATATATAAATGTGCATGACATTAGAGTCAACTCCCAATCATATATAATCATATGATATAAATTCTAAAACTCTAAATATCAAAACATATCTTAATTTTTCAAGACTCAATCCAAGTAAACCTAATTTCATAACAACTTTTATTTATAAGGTCCAACTCATAACTAAGGCCTAGGACTTGGGTCATGGACCCTAGCCCGTTTTGATAAGCCTAGTAGTAGGCTTAACCAATAAGACTTGGTATAATTGGTAAATTTAAGTCTTCGATAACAAAGATGAAATAAGAAAATTGCATGATACTTATAACACTGTGGGATTCAAAGTCTTACCGGTTGAGTTGGACCTTCGCAGCCACATCTATCCATCTTTTTGCTTGGATTGAAATACTCCCCCAATGGATCTTAACTGAGTATCAGCGTAGCCCAAAAACCTAAGAAATTCATCCTTTCCTCCAAGTTGAAAATCAAATTTCTCATTCATAGTGAATGTTACTGAGGTTAAGCCTCTCGATTCTTCGCTGAAAGAACCACTTACACCTAAAGGTGTCAATTTAGATTTGGATTGATGGATCCCTTTTTTATATATATATATATATATATGGATTGGATTAAAATTTAAATGAGTTTAAAAATGGTCTTCGGTGGGCAGGCCCACTAGAAAGAGCGCTGACCCACCGAGCCATAGGAACTTTTATTTTTTTTAAAAAAATCTCCTCCCTCCCAAATTCCATCAAAAAACCCTAAGTCTCCCCCAATCTCTTAAACCTCGCCGCCGATTATTTGCCTCTCCAATACATCAACCCCGCTCGACCGTTCCAGTCCTTTCCCAGTCCACTATTTTCTTGCTTCAGTTCTTCTTTTCTTTTGGCACACCATTCCATTACTGCTGAGTGCTGATGATATATAACTTGAAGGGCATCCGGTGGTTCGTTTGTTCCATCTCTGAAAGTTGAGATTACTGTTCGGTTTCCCATTTTCCAACTCTTAAGAGAATCCCCCAACTCGAACTTATAATGGTATGTTGAATTGATTTGATTCTCTGCTTCGGTAACCCGGGAGTGAATATTTTGGTAAACAGAATCTGTAACAAGCTTGTGCCATTTCCCCGTAGCGAATAAGCTCACGACAGAGGAGGGGATCAATGGGGTCATTCATACCAACCCAGTCATCTTCGCCGTGAATACACCGCCAATTATCTGCAACTAGCTCTGCAAGTCGGCCGGCTCTCTGCTTTCTTTAACAAACTCGTCTATTAGAAAATCACTCTGTTTTAACAAGAGATGACCCATGGCGCGTGTAGTTTCTCTCTGTTTAATTTTTTCGAATTCCCTGAAAGGAGAAAAAACTGATGCCGGCGGCGAAGGTTTGCCGTTGTGAAACGGCTGGAGTTGAACATGAAAAGTTTTTGGATAAAGAGAGACGACGGCGGTCATGCAGTTGATAAAATGAGATAGAACTGGAACGCGGTTGGGTGTAGACAATATGGGGGGCCATGGGCTTAATAAATTAGACTGAACTGATCCTTTAAAATTGGACCTAAGCTTGTATTTGACTCATTTAGAATAGGCTTACATGGGCTGAGGCTGGGATGGGGTGGACTGCCCATATTCACAACCTACTTACACCAGTCATATACTCCAATGGATGATTCAACTTAACCTGCACAAGGAATTGGAATATTGATAATTACTTCCGGTATTGAGTCCATGCGTTTCTGACAAAACAGGATTTCCATCCCCGCAATACTCGAATTGAATGGAATGTATATGAGTGTATACATGGAAGGACAGAAAGATCCGATTGATATGATAGCTCCTCCTCTTTTCATCCCAAGAATTGCCATTGCTTATCCCTGGAGGACCAATCTTAATGAGGTTTGTGTTTACTGGAGGCATTGTGGAGAATATAGTTTAAAGATTACAATCAACTTGAGGAAAAAGGAGAAGATTTATAGAACTGCTCGTGGTGGAGAACTCTAAGAGCCTCCTTGAATGTTAAGGGATCTGTAGTCTTCTATGTATCTATATACTAATAGAGAACAGTGGAATACACGTAAAGTTCACATCTGCGTCTTCTGTAAATTTGGATCGGTTATTGAATTGGAAGAGTTACTGATTCACGATTCAATAATTAAATCATAATTAAATCGTAATTGAAATGATTAATTTTAAAATTAAAAATTATTTATTTTTTATGCAAAAATATATCAAAATAATATAATTTATTCCAAATTAATAATATATATATATATATATATATTTATTAGCTATCAATAAAAACTTATAAACATATAAAGAATTCATAAATTGAACTTTTATACATAAAAATCACTTTGATTAGCAAACAAACAAATAAGGAGGAGAAAAAGAGAGAGAGAGAGACAAAGGTTTACATCAACATGGACACACCCTTCCCCTCTCTTCCATTCCATTCTTTCTCTTTACAGACCACACAAAAACTTCTTTCTCTCTCTATCTTTTTTTCTTTCTTCGAGCAAAATAGATACTACTGATTTATTTACATCAAAAGCCATGATAGTGCCTCTCATTTAATGGGTCACACACTGAAGGGGTCCAATGTTTTTTGTTTTATGGTTTTCCACCTCATCTATTCAACATTTTCTTGAACATGAGAAATTTGTTCTTCTTCATCAACTTCCACTAATGCAGATCTACTACACATTCTTTTGTTCTTCTAAGTTTTTTGATTTATTTTTCAATCTAGTTGTATGACTTTTTAATTTTTTCAATTTGACCCCATACAGTTTACGAATCAGACTCGATCGGTTCAATCCTCACTGATCGGTTCATATTGATTCTTCATATTTAGAAGAGTTTTTTCCAAAATCGATTTTCAAAGAACAATCAGATTGTAAGAGGCATCGATCTGTTGCCCAATCGATCGGACTGGTCCAAAAAATATTGTTTATAATATATATGAGAGATACAATTTTAAGTGTAAAGGGTTAGAGTTGGATAGAAACTCTAGATCTCTAATGGCCTACTATAAAGGTATAATGATGAGGTAATTGTATACTCATAAGAAGGTTAACATCAGTCATTTTGAAGTAAACTCCCTTTCTTAAACAATATTTTTTTTTAAATGGATAGAGTACATCCCAATTAGCTGGTATCATGGTTCAATCCTCGATCGACCGGTTGACCAGTGGAATCAACCAGTAAATACCAATTCTTCATATTTAGAATAGTTTTTTTACAAAATCGATTTTCAAAGATCAATTAGATCGTAAAAGGCAGCGATTTGCTATCTAACAAGTCGGATTGACCAATCCGATCCGATCCGATCCGATCCGAAAAACATTGTTTGTAACATATATGAGAGATACAATTGTAAGTGTCAAGGGTTAGAGTTGGGTAGAAACTCTTGATCTCTGATAGTCTACTATAAAGGTGTAGGGATGAGGTAATTGTATATTCATAAGAAGGTTAATGTCAATCATTTTGAAATAAAACTATCTTTCTTAAATGATATTTTTTAAAAATGGATAGAGTATATCCCAATTAGCTGGTATCATGATCATGATCATCCTTTTCCCACCCACTTGAAATAGCTTTATCATTGTGTTCCCTTATTCACAAAAAGGGTCGTGTACAAACCCCCTTTTCCCCTTATCCCAGAGACTAGAATAGTAGTAGTACACTTAATCAATGACACAAATAAAGGACTTGGTATAATTGGTAGATAACTTAAAATTATTTTGTCAAATATAACTCTTTGATAACAAAGATGAAATAATAAAATTGCATGATACTTATAAGACTATGTGGGATTAGAATTGACTTTTAAATTTGCATCAATTACAAAGTTAACACATTTAACTCCTCAAATTTTTATTGAAGATATAAATCCTTAATTAAATCACCTAGAAATTTTTTGTCTATGGGATAAGATTGAAAAAAATAGCAATAAAATTTTGTAAAACAATTAAAAGGTTAGAATGATCTATATTGTGAACCAAGGAGAGTATTCAATTTTAAAAACATAAAAATATAAATATAAATATAAATATGGACGTTAATTTTTAGATAGAAAGCTTTTTTTTTCTTTCTTTATTTTTGTGTCTATTATCCTTATCTTGTTTTTCTTGATCATTCTTTGAGATAAAAATAATATAATTTAATAAGTTAAAATATATCAAAATAATAAATTTATGGATGTCAGATGTTAATTTGGATTGTCCGGAACCTCTAGGGAAAAAAATGAAAATCGCTTTGGCTGTGGTGGTGAATGATGACATTCTACTAGTGGGTATCAATGATGATAGCAGATAGCTTCGTTAAGAGAATACTCATCGATATGGGAAGTTCAGCCAACGTCTTGTACCATGAAGCATTCCAAAAGATGGACCTCAAAAACACGTTGGTCAAGTCAAATCGCATTTCGCAGGTGGCGTTTTCTAGAGAGACCACATATGAGTTGGGGACCACATCTCTTGAGGTCTAACGGGAGCCAGAATCGAAGTCGATCAAGCAGATCTGTGAGTTTGTTATTATCGATTCGCCATCGGCATATAACTACATATGGGGAAGACCTGGGCTAAACATGATGAGAGCACAAGTTAATACTTATCAGAATACGATCATCATCCTGTATGAAGGAGCGCAATTTGTCCTAAGGGAGACATCTAAGTAGCCCACACTTGTTACAAGGTGGTGATCTCCGGAGCAACGCAGGCAAAAGAATAAGAAGAAGGAGATCCTAGATCTGGAGGAGAATTGGATTGAGCCCGTAGAGGAGCTAGAAGAATATCAGATACATGCGGCACCCCGAGTGAAAGGTGGCTATCGGGAAGGCATTACCAGTCCGAATAAGCATGAGGTTCTCAACCTCCTGAAGAAGTACCAAAATGTCTTTGCATGGTCCACCAAAGACATGGGGATGATTCGAAGAGAATTCATTTATCAGTGTATGGACAGCTATCTCTCGAGCATAGGTTTAGGTTCGGCCTCAATGGGAAAATAAAATGGAGCACCTAACAACGCATCCTCACACACCAAGAACTACGAGATCACCCGTTTCATTATGGGGTGAAGGAAGGATCGTACCATTTGAGCCATTTTTTTGTCATGCTTTTCCCGGAGGTTTGGAGAAAGCTGCAATTAATAGGATTTCCCTATCGGCTGGGAATCCCTGAAAGTTGCAATCCTAGCAAGGGAAAACAATCTACACTCCGGAGAAGAAAGAAGCCATAAAAGCAGAGGTTGCGAATCTGCTTTCTATTGGAATTGTAAGGAGAGTACAATTCCTGAAATGGCTGTCCAACCCAGTTGTAGTCCCAAAGCCGAATCATTCATCGAGATTCTGCATTGACTTCACTTCACTCAACAAGGCGATTTCAAAGAAACCATTTCTGATTCCCCGAATCGACCAACTAATGGATGCAACTGTAAGATTCTCATACCTTTGTTTACTGGACACAAACAAGATACAATCCAAATGGTAAAGAAAGATGAAGAGAAAACTTCTTTTGTAACACCACAAGAATTATTTTATTACAAGCAAATGCCATTTGGGTTAAAGAATGCCGGAGAGGATTTTCAAGACATGATCAACCGGATGTTCTCTTATCAGCTGGGCCGCAACAAAAAACCTTACATAGACAATCTGCTTGTAAAATCTGCAACCCAGCAACAATTCTTTGCAGATCTAGAGGGAAGTGTTAAAACAATGGCGCAGTATAGGCTGAAGCTGAACCCCCGAAAGTGCTAATTCAGGGTAGAAGCAGGGAAATTTTTGGGGTACATGGTTTCTTGAAGGGGAATTGATGGACATGAAACCACCTACATCCATCAAGGTGGTCCAGAGGTTGGCTGGAAGGGTTGAGGCCTTGAACCGATTTCTGTCGAAGGTAGGAGAGAAGTCACTCCCATTCTATCAAGTAATCCGCAAAACAAAAAATTTCAAATCAACTCCAAAATGTGATGCGGCTTTCACAAAACTTAAATAGTCTTTGGGTTCTTCCTCGATTCTTGTTTCTCCTATTCCGTTCAAAACATTATATACATATTTATCTATATCTACTTATGCGGTGAGTTCGGTTTTATGCGCCTTATGGGGTTCAAGCATAAAACTGGTATACTACATCAGCCACGTCCTCCAAGGACCTGAAACTAAATATTCCACTTTGGAAAAACATGCATTGGCTTTGTTAGTTAAGGCAAGAAAATTAAAGCCATACTTTCGAGCTCGTTCTATACAAGTACTAACAAATGCTCCTATTAGGAAAATACTTCACAAGCCCGATATGGCTACAAGGCTTATGAAATGGGCAATAGAGCTTTCAGAATATGACATGCAATATTCGCCCCGGAAAGCCATAAAATTTTAGGTCTTCTCAAACTTTGTTCTTGAATGCACAATGCCAAAATCTGATCAAAATTCGAAACTAAAATCTGAAAACCCTCCTTAGGATTGTTGGAGGCTGCACATAGATGGATCGGCCAAAGGAGCTGGGTTTGTGCTCATAAGTCCCGAAGGAACCAAGTTTGCTTATACTCTGAAATATAACTTTTCCATAAGCAACAATGAATCTGAGTATGAGGTCTTTCTAGTAGGATTGAGAATTGCGGAAAGCCTCCACATCCCGAATCTTATTGCCAAAATCGATTCACAGCTCCTAGCTGGACATGTCAATGGCTAGTATGAAGCAAGAGAAGAGAACTTGCGACAATACTTGGCCAAAATACATAAGTTCCGATACATCAAAGTAGAACATGTACCTCACAAAGACAATGCCAAAGCAAACTTCTTTTCGAAGGTGAAACAAGGAACACAAATGCATGGAATGTGGATTGAACCCTTGGAAAGGAAGAACATTGACCTTCCTCAAATCATGAATACTGAGGCCGAACCAACTTGGATGGGGCCGATACATCAATACATAATCGATGGAACTTTGCTAGAAGATCTAGCAGAAACCAAAATTGTTCATACCACTTCATCCTGATACGTTATTATGGATGGATAACTTTTTAGGAGAGCATATTCATGGTTGTTGCTAAAATGCATCACAATATTCGAAGGAACCTATGTGTCGAGGGAAGTGCATGAAGGAATATGTGGCTCTCATATTGAAGCCAAATCACTTGCCCAAAAGGTCATGAGAACGGGATTTGTTGGCCAGGTCTGGAGAAAGATGCCGAAAATGCCAAATCCATGATAACATACTCCATCAAGAACTGAGTTGCATTCATGGAGCAATTCGAGTCCGTTTCATCAATGGGGGATGGATCTCTAAGGACCCTTTCCTAAGGCATCTGGGGGAAGAGAGATTATAGTGGTTGCGGTGGATTATTTTACGAAATGGATTGAGACACGAGCTTTGGCATTCATTACTACCCGAAAGGTGAAAGAGCTTTTCTAGGAGGATGTTATTGCTCGGTTTGTAATACCCCAGATACTCATTACAGACAATGAAAAACAGTTTGAAGCAAAAGAATTTCAAGACTTTTGTTTTGGACTGAAAGTCGATCACCGTTTCACTTTTGTCGGTCACCCGCAAACTAATGGATTAGTAGAAATATCAAACCGAATCATTCTGCAAGGTTTGAAGAAGAGACTTGATGATACAAAGGAAAAATGGGTGGACGAACTGCACAATGTCCTCTGGTCACATTGGACAACTCAGAATGCCTGAACCAAAGAATCACCATTCACCTTATGTTTCGGTAGAGATGGTCTAATCCCAGTGGAAATTGGAAGCTCTTCCTCCCGTATCGATGCATTCAATGCAGAATGGAATGATCAGAAGTTGATCGAAAACCTAAACTTAATGGAAGCAACCCGAAATCGCATTGCTCTCAAAGACATGGAGTACAAGAAGAAATTGAAAAGTTATTACAACAAGAAGATTTCAAAGAAACAACTCAAAATTGGTGATTTGGTTCTTCCGAAAAACAATTTAAGTCGACAAGACACAAATTGGAAACTACATCTGACTTGGGAAGGCCCATATCGGATTGTGAAGGATAACCGGAATGGAAGCACTAGATTGCATTACATGGAGGGCAATGATGTGGCTAGAACCTGGAAGGTAATGAATCTGAGAAATGTTTTTGTATAAGTTTTTTCATTTTCGTAAAACCGATACAAAATTCAGGATGCATTCTGTAATATTACGAATTCGATAATCCGCTTCAGTTAATGAAATTAAATTTCAATATAGAGTTGTTACTCCCATACTTTATTTAATTTCATTTCTGCCTTGAAAAACATCACAATGAAATTCAAGGCCGATACTTAGGCCGAATTGAAATAATTGGCAGATTCTTAAGTTTAAAGTTGAAATTTACAAAAGGCTGAAGCATATAGGCCGAGTAAAAAACATAGGCCGATTCTCAAATATAGGTTCGAGAAAAAACTTGAAAGTTTTTAGACTTGTTACTCACATTACTTTGATTAAGTTCATTCATTTTATGCTTTGGCAATCATCACACAATGAAATTTAAACCGGAACAAAAGTTTGTCATTCAGTATATATCAAAAGGATATTACAAAGATCCGGTATACAAAAATTAAACTAAATAGGTGCAGCGCACCATCAAAAGAAAACAAGATAATCCAAAAGTTACATTCGGTTCGGATTTCTTGGATCCCGAGGAAGTTGTGATGAAGCTACCAAATTAAGTGTTGCTTTTGGAGTCAAAATGCTAGCGAGATCAAACCTAGCCCTAGTTTCTTCTGCAGCCTCATCCGCATTAGAATCCCACCGTGGGGAAGGGAAGGTGCAACACATATTGGGAATCTGGAAGCCCGCCTCCAAGGACAAAGGATAATCGGATGGATTCTCCATGATCGATTCAATGTTAGCAGATGGTTTATATAAGATGTTCTTCTCTTTTAAATCATTTGTCATCATTTCAAAGCCACTTTTGATCATGGTGAGGGACAAGCTCGACCAAATGTTACGGAACTTCTCATGTTTGCACAAGTCCCCCAACACTTCCAATTCCATCACAGGGTTCAAATTGCCCACTCTATCTTCACATCGCCTTTTCAAGGCATCCAGCCTTATTTCAAGTTTAGCTTTATCTTTGATTTCGGTAACTAGCTTGGTCGAAACCTCTTTGACTTTAAGCTTGAGCTGCTGGACCTATGACTTTTTGCGGCAACTCATCCATTAAAATTGTTATTTCTTCTTTACCTTAAGCTCTGCAGCCGCAACCCTGGCATCAGTAGCTTTTCCTTTCATGTCCAATGCGTAGCATTAGACTCCTAGTTCTTCAGTCTGGCGATATAACTTAAAGTTGAACATTGCAGACTAAAAAACAAACAAAAGATAAGGAATAACAAAAAACCGTGAAGTATCGGTGAGGGAAAAATTGGCCGAAAGAAGAAATGGCTGATACTTGAAAACTGCAAAGTATCGCATTCCGCTTTAAGTCCTCCATCGATAGAGAATGGACATTATCCTGCTCCTTTGGAGGCCACAAGTTCTAAAAGACCTCATAGGCCTTTGAGCTACTGAACATGTGGTTGTTTTCCTGGATGTTCCAGTTCAGAGCATATATTGGCCTTTATTTTCAACCACAGGATCAAGCACCTCCACATCAGCCGAAGTGTATTGAACTCCCTTTTACTTCATCGACCTTTCCTCTTCAAGGTGATCCCACTTCCGTTTAAGAGTAGGATCACCAGTTGAAGGAATCACCAAGCCTTCAGCTCCTGGGATTTCAAGCAAGCTTTTCTTCTGTGTGGGCTTTGGCGGTAATGACCTTTTCTGAATTCCAGACTACCTGGCAGGAACCTTCGTTTTGAGGGTAGCCTTTGATCCGCTGACTTTGGGATGTGGGATTTCCCTACATCGCTTTGCTGCCCCCAACTTTAGATGTGGCCTTTTCGCCTTATCATCTTTCTCTGCAAATTGACCCAGAACGTATAATAAACCATTCATACCAGTAACAAAGCTATAAGATTTGTTAATGGGGACTTCGATGATTATCTCGTAAGAAAGAATCTTACCTGGAATAGTTTTCTTCGACTTATTAAACTTCGTCAAAGATGCACCCAAGCTCTTTGTGAAGGATGTTCCTACAATCAAACAAAATGGATCAAATGCAAGTCACAATTAGAAAAAACAATAACACAAGAGTATAATAAGAACAGATACTCAAGGACACTATATTAAATTCGACCTCATTATTGATTTCATCGAATCACAGTAGGTCCGGGCTCCAATGTTCGCCCACCTTCGCCTCAAATCCAAACTGAGCAATCTTGCTCAGTTCGGTATCATAGCTATCTGGTTGGCTTGGCCATCTATTATTTATAGACTTATTTATAGATAACTCCCCGAAACTAGTATGCCTGACCTAGAAATACTCATTTTTCCACTTGTGAAACGAGCTAGGACATTCTACCAATTCGGGAGTGCCCCTCCGTCGAATTGTAAAAAAGAACCCCCTTATTTTCGGGGGCTTTCTGTTTTTGGCTAACAACAAAAAAGGCCCTCCATAGTTCTAGACTAAAGGGTTACACCACAAACCCTACCAAATAAAATCAAGGCAATGGTGCACCGAGAAAAATTGGGACTTAGTTGACCTAACTGAATCCTCAAAATTTTTAAAATGTCTGGAAACAAAGGGTGAAGAGAAAAACTCAACCCTGGTCTAAACTGTGCACCGGAACATGTGACATAGTCCAAAGGAGGCAGCTGAATCCTATCTTCCTCCCCCGAAACATCAATTTCAAATTCGGCAAGAATGCCATATTCCTGCCGAAAACCCTCTGAATCCTCAAAGTTACTAACTGCTTCCCGATATTGCTTCGTAACTGGGTTCCCCCTCCCCCATCAACACAACCTAGTACTAAGTTATCGGGGTGAAGGGCTACCCGCACCTGGATTGGACACCGGTACTTATTAGCTAAGTTATTATCACTCTCATCACATCTTGGGAAATCAATACTTATGTCCCCTAAGCCGTATCGGATAACATAAGTTAAATCCCCAAAAGCGGACATATCGCTAAATTCTCCAATCCTAATGAATTCATTAGATGTGGAAGTTGCATCATCAGAAACTTGATCCTTGGGTTCAACCCTATATTGTTTAACAATCCCAAATAACCCCCCGAAACAGACCCGTCCGATACAGTCTGAGATTCAGACATAGCTGCACAACAAGTATACAAAAGAGAGGATCAGAGTAAGTACCTGCAACCATTGAACTAAATTTGATGAAGAACACGAAAACTAAAAGTCAAAAGTTGGAAACTTTACCCAGCAATTAACACTTACACAAAAAAGCGACTTTAGGTCAAGTACACAATGCTCAAATCAACAAATGTAAACAAGATTGCAGGAAACTCACACCACGAGAGCGATTTGAGAATTTCACACTGCTGCTGTCACAAAAAGAACAGTAGAAAGAAAAGACACAAGGAAAGGTTACGAAAGCTGACAAAGGTAAAGTGAAGATATAAGACAAAACTTACCTTCTTTTTAAAAAAGTCAAAAGCCCGCCTCTTTTCAAATATACCTTTCTATCCGCTTCTTTTCAAATCTGGTTTTTCAAAATGAAAAGCACTCGCCTTTCCTCTGGACATGAGCTCCAAGGCAATCCTAGCCCTACACGTGGAGCTAATAGCTGAACCCACTGACAACGTAACTGACAGTCAACAGTTACTTCATGTTGTCAATAACACAGATGTGGCCGTAAAGGCAATACTTTTCGGCCATACATCCATCTTCTTGGTGGTCAAATCAAGGAATCGGTCACCAGTCCATTCTTTGGATTTACGAAACACATGTGGCCGTAATGGCAATACTTTTTGGCCATACATCCATCTCCTCGGTGGTCGAATCAAGGATTCGGTCATCAGTCCATTCTTCGGATGAACGAAACACAGATGTGGCCGTAAAAGCAATACCTTTTGGCCATACCTCCATATTCTCAGTGGTCGAATCAAGGATTCGGTCATCAGCCCATTCTTCTGCCGAGATAACAGTTCATTTTTTCGAAGGGCATATGCCATATCAGCAAGATTGCAGGACATTCTTTTTATGAAGGGGCATATGCCTTATCGACAAGATTGCATGACATTCTTTTTTCAAAAGGGCATAGGGTGTATACTGAACACCAAAGTCAATATTTTGACCACATTTTCTACCATGATAACTTGGTAATTAATAAAAAAAATCGAACACTAAGCTTAATCTATGGATTAAGAGCTTTAATTTGATATATTACACTAGCTAAAAGGATTAATAATGAGAGAGAAATCGCATCCTAAAGATAACTCGATTGAACACACAGCATCGGTATTGTTCATCAGTCCGATACTGTTCATTACATATCCCACATCAAACTTTCAAAGACTACCCACATAGTCACAAATCTATATAAGAAGGTAATGACCAACTACCAATGGTACATGACTTTTACATCCCATAACTTGCAACTCTTATTTCCGCATTGCTAAACAAGTTTCCTAACTTCAGCATCGGAGGAGTTTTGGGATCACGCCCGCAACTCTAACCAATTATACTATTCAGGATTCGAATCAAATCTTCAAGCCGCACCAAACTTATCTACATCGAAGTCATCCGAACCAATCTAACATATCAGCAACATCATCCACTAAACATATGTTTTGTCTTGTGTTCATTCACCGTGTCTAAAAATATACTCTTGTATGAAATTTAAAAAATATAATACTCCATTTGATTCTAGTGTTAAACCTGAAAAAAAATGATACAAGACCTATTAAGCAATTAAAATATGCTAGTATTATGGGCAATTTAATGTATGCAATGCATTGTACAAGACCTGATATAGCTTTTACTATTAGTAAATTATCAACATTTACTAGTAATCCTAGTATAGCACATAGGAAAGCAATAGAAAGGGTATTTGGATACCTTAAGAGAACATCAAACTTAAAATTATGTTGTATAGAATTTCTTGCTATACTAGAAGCTTATTTTGACATAACAAAAGTTGGTGATAATATTTCAACTTCGAGTTGGATATCTACACTAGTTGGAGGAGCAATAAGTTGGCCGTCAAAGAAACAAACTTGCGATGCTCACTCAACTATAGAAGCTGAATTTATAGGTTTAGCAGCTGCTGGTAAAGAAGCTGAGTGGCTAAGAAATATGTTATTAGCAATTGACTTATGGTCTCACCCCTTGCCACCTATTTCTTTACATTGTGATAGTGAAGCAACAATGTCAAGTGCTTTTAGTAATATTTATAATGGAAAGTCTAGACATATAAGCTTAAGACATGCTTATATTAGAGAATTAATTACTAATAGTATTATTGCTATTAGTTATGTTAAATCTGCAGAAAATTTATCAGATCCTCTAACTAAAGCTTTGCCAAGAGACAAAGTATGCAACACTACCTGTAATATGGGATTGAGATATAACCCTATAGACACCAATGTCAGAAACCCAACTTCAAATAATCAAACTGGTTATTCGTGAAGTTTAATGGGTAACAACAAGCTATTGAAAAGTGTTTGGTAACTAAGCACTTAATTCTTCTCATATATAACAGCTGTTAGTGCTTATATTATTTGAGAGGATCAGTTTAATCTCTTAATTTAGTTTTGTAAAGATTGTCTAAAATAAAAGTTAATAAAGAACTCCACCTGTATAAATATAAAGTGGTGCCACTTCAACATAAGTTTTTGAGGGATTTTACTTATGCAAATATTCATAGAAAATGGGATTGCTAGCACATGGCCATTCAAACGTACTAGGAACATTAAAGAAACTTTGTGGAAATAAAATAAATATAATGTGTGGAAGTTTTTTTGATTCTAATAATACGGAGTAGTGGTTTAATCCTGAGACACCATGTACTTCATTAGCATCCTAAGATACTTACACTAATTGAAGGTTTAATCTATATTAGACACCTTCTGGTATGCATTATATTTTATTGTGAACAATGAATTCTTGATATTAACAAACTAGTGCGGAATGTTGAAAAGTTTGTTAATTTAATATATGAAAAGTCCCTTAAACTTTGTTTATAATATTATTTTATTTTATTTATTTTTAACCAGTTTCTTTTTCTAAGAAAAGTTGTATCTGCAGACAATTTCCTGAAAGTTGATACCCTTTCGTAAAAGTCTATTGGATTTTTATAAATAAGGGACTTATTCATTGTTGATTAAAAAAAAAAACTAATATAAAAAAGTAGAGAGTTCAATTGTTCTATTCCATCAGAATGTTCTTGAGTAGGCTTTGTTGTATCTTGGGGTGCTTTCATTAGTAAAGCAATATTATACTCAAGAAAGTGATTCACGTCTCAAAGATAATTCTTTGTACTATTGTTCTGATTTTCCTAAGATTAGTCTCTTGAGTTTGATACGTTTCCTTATCCCCTATTGGCTCTTGTAAATGATAAAGAAAATGAAAGCAATATTCATCTGACAAGTTATTCGTTACAAATTATCTTTGGATGGCATTTCCCACTGATTTTGCGTTTTTGGATGTAAGTAAAATTTTGAGAATTCTCCAGCTGAGATTATCTGGAATTTTGGGTGGTAAATTTCTGGGAGTTCTATAGATTCATCACCAGACTGATAAATAGTCATGTTTTTGGTTTTATGATAGGTGGAAAAGAAAATCCCATCGCTCTCAAATGTTATTCTCTCCCTTTTTCTTGGGAACGAACAACACCAGTTTATATAACAGTTACATTGGTTATACCATGGTATCCCATTTCTTGAATCTCCGCAGCTTCTTATTTCCGCAGCTTGAATCTCTTTAGCAATTTGAACCGTAATTAAACTAGTAATATTATATAAAAAATAAAAATTATGTTTCTTATTGATATTTTGTTTGTCAATAATATAACATATAATAATTTTATAATACAATAATACTGAAGTTAAATTTATAAATATGATATTAATAGATTTTTATAATATTGAAGATTATATGATTTTTTTATATTTATTAATATTTAATAATGAAGAATA
>JAOXNR010030039.1:0-23001 GCA_028571225.1 Parsonsia alboflavescens | reverse complement strand
TTTGACAAATTAGTACTCAAACTATACCCTTTTTTGCATTTTGGTCCTAAAGTACTTAGGGACCATATTAGGTTAAAAATATTTTAAAATTATTATTACTATTATGATGTTTAAAGGTATTTTATATTTTATGAAAGATTTTAATATTGTTATTGTTTAATGATAATTTTCTGAACTCTTTTATTTTTTATTATTTTTTAGTTCTTTTCATTATATATATATTTATATATATATATATATATATATATTTTGTGTATTTCATATAAATATATATATGTATATATATATATATATATATTTTCTCTCATGTAAACTTTTGAGCACAAATTAATTAGATTATTTTATTTTATTAAAAGTTAACTATATTATCAATAAATTTAATCCAATTCATAAGCTAATAAACCTTTTTATTCTTTTTAATTCCTTTGGCAAATCTTTATATAAATTTTTTTGGGGGATTTGTTAAGAAATTAAGGATATCTTAGAAAATTCCTAAATTATTACAACATTTGTTATCGAAACAAAATTTAACATACAGATTTTCTTGTTCTTTTGTTTCATGAAACAATTTTATAGAATTGACAATTCTAAAGAACACAAAAAAAAAAAAAAAAAAAAACTCCAGTACCAAACAAACTCATAATTTATGACCAAAAAATAATAAAAACAAAGCTTTGTTTGTACAATATAGAAAGCGCTCCAGCATTTGCAGGAAAGATTCACAGGTTTTCCAATTATTATATGCATTACAAATTCTAGACTGTAATCTTTGGTACTACTGTATTGCCTTCAATATACTCAACTATGCCAACTTTCTTCAAAGTTTTGAAGTATCGAAGTAATCTTAAACCACTCCACACCCATAAATTGTTAGCAAAATTCTCCACGAACTGCAAGATGCAATGCCCCATGATTTCTTGAATTGAAAGATACATTAAATCAGCAAAAGACCACATACAAATCTAGGTCCGAAACAAGCAAAAAATCATTCAAAAATGGACTTCGTACCATCTTTGTATTCCAAACTTGGCTCTTTTTCTGAAAGTGATTTGTCATTTGAACAGAGGCAGGAGAGAGGTTTACCATAAAGACCAATGTTTCCTTCATAGATGGTCAAAGTGATTTTGTTACATTAGTCAAAATTATTATTTTATTAAGGGTTAATTACCCACCATAATGCTGAACTTATTCAGTCTACTTACTTATTTTCGAGCGGCCCATCACTTTCATCTCTCAAACTTATCCACCCATAACCTTCCGTCAATTTGGACCGTAAAGTCACTAACGGATTGGCCTATGATTCAATTTTCAAAGGCATTTTTGTTATTCAAAATGAAAAGGGTTTCTTTTCTCTTTCTTCTTCTTCTTCAAAACTAAAATATTTCGAAGATTTTCCAAAGATCTAAAATTAGATTTATGCAAATGTTTTCTCTCACTCCAAATTGCAAAGATTTCTCAACAGTAGGAGTTTTATTTTTCAGATCTACCTCTTTTGATATCTGTCTCTCTCTTTCTCTCACTCCTTTTCATTGGCTTAAGTAGCAAAGTGCCTAGATCTGATTTCCTCTAATCAGATTTGATCTTTTAGTTACTTTTCTAACAAAAGATTTGACAATCCATGGTAGTTTTGACTCTCTCTGACTCCTCTTTGTTAGATAAAGTAGCGAAATATCTTGATCTGATTTCCTCTAATCATATCTGAGCTTTTGGTCAATTTTCTAGCAAAAATTTGATGATTCATGGTGGTATTACAATGTTTTTTTGTCCGTGCAATGCTCTATTAGTGTGATGTTTGGACTTGGAATGACAGTGGGCTATTGTGTGGGGTGTGGGTTGCGGTGGGTGGTGGTGTTTCTCATCTTCTTCATTTCTTTTTTCTTTCTACTTTTTTGTTGTAACCTTTTTTCTTGTAGATCCAATATGTAGGGTGTTGTGTGGTGATTGGGCAGTGATTTGCATGGGTGGTGGGTAGCTCTTTTTATGAAGTTGTGACTTCTTGATATGAAATTTTGGGATTTTGTTGAATTTTCATCTACAATGATTATGGCTGTAGACTCATCTAGTGGGATATTGAAAATAATTAATTTTTAGTATTCTGGTGATTTAGCTATGAATAGGATGGTTGATTGATTGCATAATGGAGATTGGGTATTACTATAGGAAAGAAGCGGTTAATGCAATGTTAAATGCAGAAGTAATGAGAAACTTGTGCATTTGCAGAGATTAGAATGGGGTGGTAATTATATGGGGAAAGTAAGTGTAAGTCAGATTAGAAGTCTGGAAGTAAGAGAATCAAGTTCTTGTAAAGTCCATGCAAGCTATTTCACAAGGTTCACAGTGTAAGCTTGAAGATATTGAGATTTGAGACCAAAATGTTATAAATTGACATTTTGGCTTGAACAAAAGAGAAGAGAGAAAGATTGTTGAAAGATTTTGAGATTTGAAAAATTAAATTTTTTTATAGATTTCGAAGCATTGGAGATTTAATTGTGAATCTATAAAAATAAAAATATGGACTTATAAAGATGAAAGATTTAATAAAATAAAATCATTAATAGATTTACATGTAGTAATTGGATTACAAAAATGCCAATGAAAAATGTCACGTGGGATGCACATGGGTCAAACTGTTAGTCACTTAATGATATCAATTGATGGAAGTGTACGAGTGGGTGAGTTTGAGAGTTAGAGGTTATTGGTGGGTGGAAAATTAGTTTAGTGTCATATGTGAACATTTTGGATAAGTTCTTGGTTATGGGGGATAATTAACCCTTTAATTAATTTGGGACCAATTAATTAAGGAGAGAGAAATGTCTGAAAGAGGGAAAGAAAAACAACGTCAGTTGGAAGAAATCAAAAGAGAGGAAAAATGGGGATAACGGCCAAAGAGAGGAAAAAGAGTAAATGGAGAAAAAGTTTCAGTTTTTCATCAGAATTTCATCTGCAGAAAAAGGGAAAGAACGAGAGTTAGAGATTGGAACACGAAGACAGAAGGAGTATTCAAGAGAAGGTTTTCTTTCTTAGGATTTCCTTTTCTTTAATCTCTTTTTAATTCTTGTATCAGTATTATGGTCAGTTTCTTTTACTCTTTTAGGACTATTGTTATGAACGTGTTGAACTAAATTTTTTTTAGGGGATTAACCTTTGTTAGATTCAATTGAGTTAATCCTTAAAAGCTTAACTATTTATGCAATTGTGATTGTTTATATCAATTTTTGTTAATGCTTTTCATAGCCTAAACAACTGTGAAACTGATCTGTTAATTTATGTGAAACTTGGGAAAGGGAGCCCAAATTAGACCTAATTGATATAACTTATGATTAACAGGGATTATTAATTTGTGTTTAGGATAGAAATACACCTAAACACCATAGGTAACCAAATTATTGTTGGATTTTTAACGCAATTATTAGGACTCCAATTTACGGTAGGAATATAGGAAATTGGTCTTAATAATTAGATTCACTATTGATTCAAGAGAACTTAGTGAATAATTTGGAACAATAGGTTAACAATTATGCATAAATAATTAAGTGAATAGGTAGACTCATTAATGATAACATTGGGGTAAATTAATGACCTAGAATTTAACTCATTGGTTATTTGCATTTGATTTATTCTGATTTCTCATTTAGTTTAGTAGTTAGGTAAAAATCCACCAAAACTCACCATTTTATTTCTCTTCTTGAACTAGGAATTTGCAATAATATTAGATAATTTAATTGCTCAAATTAAGTCCTCGAGGGAAGGATAATTTTTATACTACTTGAACGGCACGTGCATTTGCATATTTCTAAATTGCGCAACAGTGTTCTCCCAAATAACTTGTTTGACGAGAGATTTAAGTGGCTTGGAAAGTATAAATTTGTTAAGCTAGGCGGAATTGAGAATGATAGCTCATTCGTGGATAAATTGAGGGAAACAAGTTGTTGCAAATCTCCTATCTTTGTTTGGGATATTTTCGGTTGTTGCATTTGATCAGTCATGGATAAATCGAGGGAAACCAAGAAGATTATTTTTTAAAAGATCCTTGGATTGCAGCTTTTCAGCATTAGAATTATACTCTAATTCTCTTCCACGCATAAAGCTGAGAAGATTTTCAATACCGAAGTATCTAATTCCTATGCCACTATTGGTATCATAAAAAAGATTGTAAAAAAAAGAAATTCCTGTGCCATAGCACTGAAGTTGTTGAGACATGGAGGGATTGATCTGGTTAAATTGTTGCTGTCAAGTTCAACAGATGTAGCCTGGATAGTTGACAAAGATGTAAGGGAATGTCACCAATGAAACAGTTTGATTAGAGACTCAATATTCTCAATTTTGATAAATTTTCGCCAATCCAAGTTGGAATGATCCCTTGCAACTCATTTTCTCCAAGATAAAGAACTTGCATGTGTATTAGATATTTCATAGTTGATAGTGGGAGCTTTGCACTGAGCTTGCTCTTACTCAAGCCCAAGGAGTTGAGAAAAGGAATATTGCCCAATGAGCTTGGAATCTGGCCATACAAGCTATTGTTTCGAACTTTAAGAACAAGCAGATCTCATAAGTTTCCCAAACACAATTTAATTCTTCCAGATAGTTGATTGTTTGAAAGATCCAATATTCGCAAGCAAGGTTGTTAAAATCTCGAGTTAACTAGTAAACTCTTCTGAGTTTGCATGTATACTATATGTAACTGTGTCAAATAGTTTCAAAATCGGAAGTAAGATAAAATCGTTCAATACGAGTTCACTCGGTAAACTTAGTAAAATCGATCAATTCCACCAAGCTCACTGAGTCCAGAAAAAACCTCAATTTTTTAGTTAAATAACTCCAACCCCATATATTTGTTTGGTAATTGATCCATTTCTATTCAAAAATTCAACCAAACAAGTTACAAGCTATTCTAGAATTATTTCATTTCACCAATAAGCGATTCACCAAAACCTTTACCTCTCTTTTCCAAGTCTCATATTTATTCTTTTATTTCTAGGTCAAAACTTTAAATTACAGGTCCTCAACTCTTTCTTCCAAGTTTCAAACAAAAATTTTCACTAAGAAGAACTAATCTTTGAAAGAAGAATGAACCAAGGTGCTTGGTGGTAAAGGTGGAGCTGCAAGAACTAGGACTTTGAACTTCGGTAGTTTGATTTGATTTGTCATGTAATTATTAGCGTATTATTTTATTTGATAGTATATTGATTATTTAATACATATATAATATATTTACATAATATATATATATATATTTATTTATACAGTTAGTCTGGAGTGTGGGTCGTCGCACAATGTCTTTTAGGTGGAGGAAAAAAAAAGGGAAAGGAGGGGGCAAAAACGATGTCGTTTCGGTGCCATCACACTCCAGAAAAAACCCATTGAAGAATCTCAACATCCTCCTCAAGCTTCTCCGTCTGCAAGACTTGCACAAGCTTTTGTCATTGAAGTTCCAGCGGGTGAGCCCCCAGCTCCTTCGAGAGGAGGTCGTCGGACGCGAGCTACTCCCCATAGGGTTGGAGGAGGACCAGCCCGTGAGGAGATTAGGCCAACTCATGATAATGCAGGGCCAAGTCACTGAGGAGGTCCCAGAACCCAAGCTGCCATGTGCCGTAGCCGGGGAGGATGGAGCAGGGGAGGTGTTGGGCCTAGCCGAGGTGCCGAGTGGGATTGTGTGGCAAGTAGGACCTGTGCTGCCACTCGCCGCAAAGTCGAAATGTCGGCAGACCATGCTGAGCCTTCCCATGGCCCTTCTACTGAGATTCCAAACTCTGACTCTGATTGACGGAGCAGTGATGTAATAGTTTTAGGACCCCTACCACCCTTGTATTCCTTATGTAATTCTTCGGATCTGGTGATCCTCCTTCTTGGATACAGCATAGGGCCTGCTGGCCCTCGGAGGTCTGGTTATCCTCCTTCTTAGATACAGCACAGGGTCTACTGCGTCCTTAGTTCGCTAGATAATATGTCCAGTATTCGAGGGTTGGCTCTGCTAGAGTCTTTTTTGTAGCCTTCTACTTTATTTTTCTGCTCTTGATACAACACGGAGAGTCTATTTTTGGCTCGCTGTTTTACTTTTTGCCTTTATACAACTGCTTAGTAATTTCTACCATTGCTTAGAGTAATACACTAATAAATAAAGATAGTTGCAGATGAATATGCTGTCATACACTAATAGGACCTACCCCAAAGCAGAGATATTCGTAGCTGCAGATGAATATGTTGTCGTCCACTTTGATATTCCGGTGGAGAGGCCCTTTTCCAGGGGTGATGAATATGTTGTCATCCACTGCACCTCTCTCTCTTTCGGGGGGGGGGGGGCTTCTTCTTCCTTTGTTCTTTTCCTGGACACAGTCCAGTTTTTGGGCTTGCCTTTGGCCCAATTCGTCGCAAGCTCTATCAGGATAGTTGTTACTTTTATAGCAACCTGTCATCTTTATAGGGTGCCAGTACCTCTGGAGCTCTTCCGCTGCTTCTTCGTGTTGGAGGCTCCCTCTATTTTAGCCCTGTCAGAGGGTATCTGATGTTGACTAAACGGTTTCAGCAGTTGGGCGGTGTCCTAGCCTTTGAGGGAGATTGGAGGTCTCAATTTCTATTTGCCCGTCTTTCTCCTCCTTCAATGGGGAGCTATCCCAACTGGAATCTTAATCTGCTCTTTTTCAACAAGCTTCCTCCTCTCGTCTCGGGTTTGGCATAGCACAGGGGTTTCCTGATGAGACTAGTATACTCCACCTGGCCCATGGTCCACTGTGTTACCCTTGTATGGCTAAGGTCTTTCTTGGAGCCTACGGGCTTGCGACAGAGGACTTCCTGTAACTTGGCTCCACTCAGAGCTAACATGGGGATTACCCTCTTCAGTAAGTGATCCTTCTTGCACCAAAAGTTCTTCCTAGGTCCCTACCTTTTTCTTTTTCCTATGCTGACAATTCCTTTCTCTCTTTTTTAAAACAGTGCAGAGAGGTCATGATTGGCTCCATGGGGCAGGTCCTTCCAGGTCAGTAGGCAGGGCTTTGGGGATTGAGGAAAGACCCATCGAAGAATCACAACATCCACCTCAAGCTTCTTCGTCTGTAGGACGTGCACAAGCTTTTGTCATTGAAGTTCCAGAGGCTAAGCCCCTAGTTCCTTCACGAGGAGGTCGTCGAACCCGAGCTACTCCCCACAGGGGTCGAGAAGGACCAGGCTGTGAGGAGATCAGGCCAACTCATGATAGTGCAGGGCCAAGTCACTAAGGGGGTTCGAGAACCCAAGTTGACATGTGCCGGAGTAGGGGAGGACGGAGCTGGGGAGGTGCTGGGCCTAGCCAAGGTGCCAAGTGGGATTGTGTGGCAAGCAGGACCCGTGCTGCCACTCGCCGCAGAGCGGAAATGTCGACAAAGCATGTTGAGCCTTCTCATGGCCCTCCTACTGAGATTCCAAACTCTGACACTGATTGACTGAGCAATGATGTAATAGTTTTAGGACCCTACCGTTGCATTCCTTATGTAATTCTTCCCAGGGATCTAGTGATCCTCCTTCTTAGATACAGCATAGGGCCTGCTGGCAATCGGAGGTCTAGTTATCCTCCTTCTTAGATACAGCATAGGGTCTGCTGAGTCCTTATTTCATGAGACAATACGTCCAGTATTCGAGGGTTGGCTCCTTTAGAGTCTTTTTGTAGCCTTCTACTTTATTTTTCTGCACTTGATACAGCACAGAGAGTCCGTTTGTGGCTCTGTTTTACTTTTTGCTTATGCAACTGCTCAGTAATTTCTATCATTGCTTAGCGTAATACTTTGATTTTCATACTCGCATTCTTTTAACCACTGGATAATTGTTCACATAATTGCGTAATTAAACTGCTCTTCAATCAAGAATTTAACACAGGCATAATACCCACATAAACTTTAGAAAACTTAACTTTGATCTACGTTGAGCTCATTGAAGCTTCCATTGAGGTCATTGTCGACTATTCTAAGGTTACTTATGGACCTTAGTGAGGTTCAACAGCCTTGGAAGGTTTCCACCGACCTTTAGGCATAGAACTTTTTCAAGTGACAAGTGTTCCAAGGTCTCAGGAGTTGTCTTCCCTCGAGGTCAGCTACGTGATAGCTTCCCCCTTTGTGGACCTCTTGAATTAGATAGGGTCCTTCCCAGCTTTCTTGCAGCTTGGTCAGTTGACCTTGTTTGCCAATATCTGATCTTTTGAGGACCATTTCTCCAACTGTGAAGTGACTTTCTTTCACTCGCTTGTTGAAAAAATTTGTTATCCGCCTTTTGTAAGTCCTGTCCGCTTCAGTTGCGAAGTTCCTGACCTCTTCAAGGAGGTCGAGCTCTGCTCTTCTCTCTCCCTCGTTTAATACTAAGTTGTACTCAGTCAGTCTTAAAGACATCTCTCCAACCTCAACTGGCATCACTACTTCTGCTCCAAAGCATAAGCTAAATGGAGTTTCTCCAGTGGCTTTTCTAGCTTTGGTCCTGTGTGCCCACAATATGCTGGGGATTTTACTTGGCCAGTCTATATTGCGACCCTCTTTTTCAAGCTCAGTGAGTCTCTTTTTTAGTCATTGGCTCGTGGGTAAACCAGAAAGGTCAGTCTTTGCTCAATGTGGAGGTTCTCGTAGAAGGTCTTGAACGGATCTCCAATAAACTGATAGCCATTGTCTAAAATCATAGCTAGTGGGATCTCAAATGTTCTTATGATGTCCCTCCATACAAATGACTGAACCTTTTGAGACGAGATTACTATCATCAGCTCTGCTTTGACCACCTGGTGAAATACTCTACAGCAACTACGAGAAATTTTACGCCTTCCACTCCTTTTAAGAAAGGTCCGAGGATGTCAATTCCCCATATGTTAAATGGTACAGAGGCATTGAATGGCTGGTATTTCACCAGTGGTAGGTGTGATTTGTTCCTATGCAGCTGGCAGCTCGTTCATTTCTGTATGATCGTCTCAATGTCGACAACCATTGTGGGCTAGTAGTATCCTATTCGCAAGATTTTCCTTGCGACAGTCTTTGCTCCTATTTGAGAGCCACATATGCCACTGTGTATCTCATCAATCACATATTTACCTTCCCCTAAACTTAAGCACTTAAGCAGTGGCCAGGTGTATGACCTTTTGTACACCTCATCATCTCCAATCAAGACGTAGGGAGGTGCCCATCTCCGTACTCGGCGAGCTTCTCTTAGGTCCTCAAAGGGGTCGCTGTGTTTGGGTATCTCCAATCTCCTTGATCTTCTTTGACCAGGCTTTCCTCTTGTTCTATGTTGGGAGAATGTGATTGCTCCACAAGCAGCTCGGCATTGGTACCAGCTACTTATCGGTAGACCTTAGATAGTGTGTCTGCCTCTGAGTTTTGCTCTCTGGGAATCTTCTTAATGAGAAAGTAATCAAGTTTCGATATGATGTCGCTTACTCGTTTGAAGTATTTGACCATGTTGTCCTTTCTTGCCTCGTATTCTCCAACTACTTGGCTGGTTATGACATGTGAATTTGTTTTAGCATGCAGTTTCTACATTTTAAGAGCTCTTATAAGCCTTAGACCTACTAAGAGAGCTTCGCATTCGGATTCATTGTTCAAGGTTGGGAAGTTGTACTTCATAGAATAAGGGATTCTTACTCCCTCAAGGCTAATCAGTACAATCCCTGCACCTGAATTTTCCTTTTCTGTAGACCTGTCTATGAACATATTCCAGATGTTGGCCTCAGAAGTGTCTGTGTGCTCCAGCGGAGCCTTGGTACATTCTTCTACGAAGTCTGAGAGAGCTTAAGCTTTGATAGCTTTCTTGGTCTTGAATTTTATCTGCTACCTAGAGAGCTCAAGGGACCACTTCATCATCCAGCCTGAAAAATCAGGTTTCACCAGGGCTTGTTTCAAACGTAAATTAGTCAATACTCTTATGGGGTAAGCTTCAAAGTACAGCTTTAATTTCCTTGATGTAATAACGATGAGGTACAAAAATTTTTCAAGGTCTGTATATCTACTCTTGGGACCTCGAGGCGAGCGGCTAACATAATAAATAGGAAACTGCTAACTTGACCTTTCTACTAATAATACTGAACTTACTGCCTTCTTGGTCACTATCAGGTACATGCAGATTTCTTCACCTAATCTCAGGTAGACAAGCGGAGGGGTTTGCCCAGAAAATCCTTCAACTTGAGGAATGCCTCTAGGCAGTTTTCGGGCCACTGAAAATCTTTTAGCTTATTTATGACATCATAGAACTTTTCGCCTTTGTCCACCATCTTGTTGATAAAACGTCCCAGTGCTAACATTTTCCCTGCTATGCTCTACACCTCTTTGGAATTTCTGGGAGGTTCCATGTCCAACAGTGCCCTGATCTTGTCGGGGTTGGCATCGATGCCTCTTTTCGAAATCATGAATCCCAAAAACTTTCCCGCAGAGACCCCAAACATACATTTTTCTCGGTTCAGCTTGATACAAGCAGTTTTCAGGCTCTGAAAGTTTTCCCATATGTCTTCTATGAAATTTTCCGAGGTCTTGGATTTGATGACCATGTCGTCCACATAGACCTCAATGTTTTGCCCTAGCTGCCTCTTGAACACCTTGTGCATTGCCCGTTGAAATTCTACCCTAAAGTTCTTCAGACTGAAGGGCATCTTTGTGTAGCAATAGGTCCCTACCTCTATGATAAAAGAGGTGTTCTCCATGTCTTCAAGGACCTTTTGATTTTGGTGATTTCCCTTGTATGCATCGAGGAAACATTGCCACTGGTTCCCGGCTGTGGAGTCTACCGTATGGTCGAAGCTGGGGAGGGGGCAGGAGTCCTACTAGCAAAATTTGTTCAGTGTGGTGAAATCTACGCACATTCTCCATGTACCCTGCTTCTTTGGGACCACAATCGAGTTGGCTAACCATTCTGGGTACACTACTTCTTTCAAGATCCTCGCGTCAAGAAGAGCTTAGACTTCTTTCACTATGACTTCGTTGCGCTCAAGGGCAAAGGTCCTCTTCTTTTGCTTCATTTGCTTGACACCTGGCTTGAGCCCAACCTTGTGCTCTGCGATGGCTTTGTAAACGCCTACCAGGTCGCTGCACTACCAGGCGAAGACTTTCAGATTTTCCTTAAGGGAGTCTACCAGCTTCCCTTTAACATTTGGAGGTAGGAGCTCTCCAATTTTAATCCCTTTTTCTCAGAATTTAATGTTGAGGAAGACTTTTCTCCCTTTCTAGCTACCTGGATTCTGATGTGGTCATCCTCTTTCGAGATTTCAATGCACTCCTCTTGTCTGGACCCTAGGATGCTCTCCTTGTTGTCCTTTGCAAAGTAGCACTCCACAGACATTTGCCTATCTCCTTCAAGGGTAATCCAGGTCCTTTCGACTTGGATTCTCATGCTATAGTTGAGCCGGGAGCTCTTAGGTCCATAACCCCCATGCGGCCAAGTATAGCATTATAGGTCCCGGGGCCATCTACAAACATCCAGTCCATTATTTTGGTGACCTCTTTGCCGTCTACCCGGACTGTGGTTGGGACTTTCAGAATCTTTTCAACGTAGGTTGTACTGCTGTTGAAGCTGGTCAGTGCAGTTTTTGACTTCAGTAGTGAGCTCTCGTCAATTCCCATCTGATCAAAGGCTTTGCGATAGAGGACATTGATAGCACTCCCCATGTCAACAAGGATTTTTCTCATCAGGAAGTCACCGACTTGGAGTGACACCATCAGGGGGTCCATATGTCCCCCTCGAGCTCATTTTGACCTCCGTTCAATAGTGTTTATCGCACCAACTTGGGCCCTTGGATTATGTGGGGCCACTGGTGGTAGTAGATTTGCAGGTCCCGAATTCTTGGCTAAAACTCCTGCAAATGGCCTTCCTTGATCAGCCTCTCAATCTCTCGTTTGAATTCGAAACAATCCTTGGTGAGATGGCCTTGATCTTTATGGTAGTGGCAGAACTTTGTCGGATCCCTTTTAGCCACAGGACTCTTGAGACGCCTAGGTGGTCTTAAAATACCTTTCTTTTCCATAACCATCAAGACCTCAACTCGTGATGTTTTGAGCGATGTGGGGATGTGGTTGGGGATGGTTCTCCTTCTTTTGTCAGAGGTTCCTCCTTTAGAATGAGAGCCTCCCCTATCCCGATTTTGCTTCTGGGGACTCCTCTAATGTCCTCTGTTGTCACTGTCTGTGGCAGAGGCAAAACCAGGGATCGTCTTCTGGACTACTGTCTCCTCAGCCTTGATTAATTTCTCCAGGAGCTTCTGTAGCTCCTTAATTGTTTTCACAAGTTCCTCGGCCAGTTTGAGGGCTGCATACCCCCCTTACAACCCTTGCTTGAATGCAGTGATGTAGATAGCATCATTCTTTTGCTCAATCTCCACTACATCATAGTTGAAACGAGAGTAATAGCTCCGAGTGCTTTCGCCAACCTTTTGTTTAATGAGGAAAAAGGTTGTTAATATCTTTTTTGCACCTCGTGCTGCTCTAGTAGTTCTTCAAGAACAGCTCTTTCATCTATGTCCAACTTGAGTTACTTGCCTTGGGGATTCCTTTGAACTTTGATTCAGCCTTTTTGCTCAGCGTGGACCTGAAGGCTCGGCATTTGAGGTGATTGAGGTGTTCGAACATCTCCATATAGGAGATGTCCTCGCCAATGTGCTACTATGGCTCCACTGTTCAGTCATATTTCTTCTCCAACTGGGGGGCTTTGAAGCCTGGAGGCATCTTGGCAATTCGGATGCTGTGGACAAACGGCGAAGGCTCGATAAGGTCCACAGCGCTTTGTCGCTCCTGATTGGTTGAGGGAACTGCTACCCTCAATGGGTTAGGGGCTACCCCAAAAGCTTTATCGCCTGTCATTTCGATCAAGCTACGACGAGGTGGTATCCTTACCAAAAATGGGTTTCGTAGCGAGCTCCCCTGCTCTTCAGGGGCGGCATCCTATCCTTGGCCTCTGGAGATGGCGGCTCAATTGAGCCTGCTCAGATCATTCCAATTCTGATTGCTAAGGGTCTCCTTGAGGTCGGTCAACGATAAGGTCCATGCACCTTGTGACCTTCGTTTTGGTCGGGCAGCTTCTGGGCCTACGTCATTGCGTAAAAGGTCTGTCCTGGCCTCTAAAGGCTGAAGCCCGTCTGACTGTTTGTCCCTGGTTTGACTCCTTGGTGATTATGTTTCTCTCCGGAAGGCATCGTTGTTCGCCCAGTGGATATGTAATCTCTTCTGCCCGAGATTAACTCTAAGGCGGCCACCATTCTTTCCATTTAGTTTGCCGGCATGGATACTCGGGTACCCCCGGATCTTTGTGACCTTGGTGGCCTTGAATTATTGGCAATTGTAGTGAGATTCAAGTGTCTCTCTTGCGGTAATTCTTGTACTGGTGTGGGGTCAGCCGGGACATTCTAGGGCGGACCAGACTGTGCCGGCTGATGTTGGCCTTGCCGTTAGTGACGGCCTGTGTTGGCGGTGGAATATCAGGCACTGTCTCCCCAGTGCGCAGCCACTTTCTAGCCTGCGGTCTACCACGACATGGTGGCTGGACACGTGAAGGCTATAACTATGCCATCCAGATTGCTTTATTTGTTTTGTGTATGGGAAAAGGTTAGGCTTTTCTCTCCTGATTTCCCACAGACGGCACCAGAAGTGATGGGGTCCAAAAGTGATGGACCGAGTCACCCCGTAGATCCTGATGGAGCACCGCCGTCGGTAGCCTGAGAAGATAAGAGAAAAGTAAGGTCATCGGAACAGCCTATCGCCCTTGGGATAGCTCAGATGCCTAAGTCAGTATTCGAGAGAGGATTCTGGTAAAAGAGAGTCCTCTCAAACAGCCTTTGTGTTCAATACATCGATAGATGGATAGATCAGCTCGTCTATAGACGGATTGGGTGTTTTTTTTAACTAAAAGAGAAAAAATAGTAACCTCCTTGAATTCCTCTTCATTACATAACCGTAGTGACACAGTCGGAAGTCAAAACCTGAAGGTTCGTTCTTATTCAGAAACGTGCAAAACAAGAAACGAAAAGAAAAAGGAACCTGATTCAAAATTGCCCCTAATCAAACTTCAACGCAAGTAGTTAGAAAACGAAAATCAAATCAAGCGAAGAACAAATTTTTGGATAATCGAAAAATTGTATAAACCGAAAAACGGCAACTTTAATTCAACAAAACTGTGGAAAAACGACCAGCAAAAACAATTCTCAAAGCGAAAAACAAAACCTAACCCTAATTGGAAACGAATAGTAAAGAAATAGCAAAAGTACCCCTAGAAAACAGTGAATTACGAAACTGTCACTAAAAAATTGTATATTATGATAATGCCATTGAAAACAGAAAATCACCCAAAACTCCATCCAAACGACTCCGGATGGCCGAAAAAAGCCTTACATCACAGCATTGTAGTGACTTTGGTTCGTTGGGCCATTCCGGGTCACCCAGTCAGATTTGAGCACGATCCGAGTTCGTTTCAATCATCTCGAGAAACGTGCCCGACATCAATTCGGTGTTAAAAACAGCTCACAACTTCTTCTTAAAGAATTCGGAATGTCGTGGAGCCGATTATGGAATCGAAATTTGTTGAGCCGACACTTGCCCCCTCATCCGTACGACCTTGATCATCAACCAACTCTACATCACGTAGTCTATTTGGATAACCATGGGATTCAGTCGAATATTGCTAGTTGCTCCTGAGGAGTTTCCTTGGGACGAGAGATCTTGCCATTCACGTCTCTGAGAGACCTACGAGCTCGCTAGCCGACCTTCAGACCAACTTCGCGACCTCCCCGTGGTGAGGTCGAGCATCTCTTCTGGTGAGGTCGCGCCGAGTGATCCTTGGCTCCTTGGAGTGACTTGAGGTGGCGCACCTGGGGTCGTGGCATGGGAGATTTATGATTTGGATAGGAGCTTGCCAGGTCGAACTCAGGGTCTGGCAACACCTAAGCTCGAGCTCATTTGGGAGGTCGGTAACCTCTAGGTCTGTGACCTGGGGTGGGTTGCTTGCCCACAAGCCCTCGTTGACTCCGTGAGTCTGACTTTCAGGTATTAAAGGCATGGGGCCTTCTGGCCCATTTGGGTTGAGTTTATTCGAGTCGTGCCCATTTGCGTTTACCAGTCCGGGTCATGCCCATTTAACCTATCAGCTGTAGAGGGCTACAGAATACAGTTTATGAAGTGCTCCTGTTCAGTTTCTAACGATCAACTATCTTTAAAAAAAAAATGATCTAATATACCGGGGTTTAGTTTATAAATTATTTTTAGAAAACAATCACTTTTTACAGAAGATTTTATTTTTTGATTAAAAAAATACAGTTGACTCACTACAAGAAAAAAGAGGTTTTTTGGCAGCTCAAAAAATCTTTCAAAATTACTTTTTATGGCGGATTTTTCTCACTTTCTTGGTGGACATAGAGACTGTCAGAAAAAAAAAAAAGGAGTTTTCTGGTTGTTTGCATTGAATCTTCTAGGGGGGAGCCGACGAAAAAAAAAAATTGTTTCCGATTGTTTTTTTTTTTTTTTTTGTCAATTTCATGGGGATGCACGGTGAAACAATGTTGCACGGGGATGCCCCCAAATGCAAGCAACCGTCCATTCCGTAACGACATCCCAATTCAAATTCTTAATAAGTGAAACAATGTCGTTTTGAGCTGTTGGGAAGAACAGCCCAAAACGATGCCGTTTTGGGCAAGAAAGCTGCTGCAAATCGGGGCTGAATTTTTTGCGACAGAACCAGAAACAGTGTTGTCTTTTCTCTCAAATTCTCTTCCCAAACTCTGAGAATCCAGCTCGAATGAATAGTTGAGAGAAGAACCACAACCACCGGCATTTACCTAAGACATCTACCTGAGCTTGATTGTTGCGTCCAATTGGCATTTACCTTGAGCACCATCGACAGAACTGTTCCTTCCGTGAAATCAATCAAGAGTAGCACATTGGCCTAGGGTTTCTTTGTGGGTTGTTCAATCTACGGCAAAATCTCCTTGGGCTGCATCTAATCGGCGGGTATGTTAGTGTAATTCATGTTGCAAAAGATTCAAAATCCTCTCTACAAATTTTGAAATACAAAATATCAGTCCTAGCTTGTTAGAGTCAATCAACTATGGTTAAATTTGAAGCTTTACTGATGTGTTCTAATTATGGAAAGAGGTAGTTAAATGGTGTTGACGGTTGTGTTGAAGTTGTGAAAATAGCCTATATGTTGTTTTCTTTTTCTGTTATCGTTGCTAGCTTGAGGGAACTTTATGTAGAATTCTCAGTTTATGTTTAATCTGGGCTTCGAGATTTATTTGAGCTATATACTAAGTAGAGGGAACTTTATTTGGTTTTAATTGCTCTCAACGCTGTGATTTTGCAGGTCACACAAATGGAAGAACAGGCATCCTCATCTCAAGTGTTCACTTGTCCCGTACAAGATGAGTTTGAACCAAAGATTTCTCAAGAGTTTTCAGCAATTGAGGAAGCCTTCAATTTCTATAATATATATGCTCGAGAATGTGGGTTTAGTGCAAGATCAAGTAACAGCAAATTTAGAGGAAAAGAAATGATATGGAAAACGTCTGTTTGCTCTAAGGAAGGCAAGACAAATGAAAGATATCAAAAAAGGTTGCAAGATGATACACAAAGAAGGTATGAAAGGATTCGAGCTGTGGTTTGCAGTGGATGTAAAGCAAAGCTAACTCTGGTGAAGAGAGCTATTGGTCCGAATTAGATTGTAAGTTCCTTTGTTGAAAACCATAATCATGCTCTTTCGATGCCCTCAAAAGTACATCTATTACGGTCTCACAAAAAAGTCTCCACTGCGAAGAAAAAACTAAATGCTCAACTTTCAGAGGCAAATGTACTGATGTGTCAACAAATTCGGATTATGGAGATTGTGGTCCTAAAAATATGGGATGTATTGCAAAATATTTTATCAGCTTCAAAACAAAAATTGATGAACTGGAGAAAGAGTTTGATGCCGAAAATTTGTTGGAGTTATTTTTGGAGAAGAAAGTGAAAGATGACTCCTTTTTTTATGACTATGAAGTTGATGATGAAAATAGGTTGGTTCGCTGTTTGGAGATGCTTGGTGTTTGATGCAACATATAATACAAACAAGTACAGCATGGTTTTTGCTCCTATCGCTAGAGTAAATCCTCATGGTCATACCATTATCTTTGGTTGTGCCTTCCTCAGTGATGAAAAGACAGAGTCCTTCATTTGCGTATTCAGCAAGCTATTGGAGGTCACAACAAGAGGAGAACCTATCACAATCATTTCGAATCAAGATCCTGCCATGAACAAGGCTATAGCACACATCTTCCTATCCACAGTTTATAGGTATTGTATTTGACATATTTTAAACAAATTTTCAGAGAAACTAGATTCAATCCTATACTTTGACAATTATGCACTTTTCAAAAGAATTATTTTTAACAGTGAGAATGCATAAGAGTTTGAAGCACAGTGGGGTGCCTTGATGAAGGAAACTGGTCTTGGAGGTAATGCATGGATGGTTGACCTATATGAGATCCGATACAAATGGGTTCTTGCTTATGTGAACAAGTTCTTTAGTGCTGGGATGAGTAATAGTCAGCGGGTTAAGAGTGCTCATGCATTTTTCAAGAGATATATCGATAAAAGGAACACTTTGATTGGGTTTGTCTCTCAATTTAGTAGGGCTCTTAAACAGCAGAGGCACCGGGGATGGGTTGCAGATCATATTGATGAAAATGAAAAACCGAAGCTAAAAATAGCTTTTGTGATTGAAAACAAATGGTTGAAAGTTATATGAAACATAATTTTAAAATCTTTCAAATGGAAATTTTTGAGAGTGCCGCCTACACCACAAAATTGCACTTTTGAGGATGAGGAGACTGCCATTTACCTTGTCGAGAGGGATGAAGATGATCATTCAAGCAAACATAGACAAATTCATCACAATAAGAAAATGGGCCTGGTATCTTGCAGTTGCATGAAGTTTGAGATTGAAGGGCTTCCGTGTAGGCAGATGATGGTCTATTTGCACCTAAAATCGGTTACTCGACTGCCTAGTTCCTACATCTTGACGGGGTTGACAAAAAGTACAAGGATAGGACTTGGAGAAATGAAAGCTGAAGGATTGCCTATTATGTCATGACGTGCACATTTGTCAAGTCTCCGATGTAGTTGAGAAAGCATATTTAAAAACTGAAACCTATGAACTTTCCGTAAATGAGTTGAAGGTGCTCACAGAAAAAATAAATGAGATAGATGGGGCGAAAAATGTCTCTCAATCTGTTTTGAATGCTTCGAAGAGTCAATGAGTATTTGCAATCCTGCGCAAGTAAGAGCTAAAGGATGTGGGAGAAGACTTAAATCTGGAAAAGAGAAGACAAAGTATGCGGCTATGTCGAGGATGTGGACTACGAGGGCAAACACATGACAAAAGAAATTGTCTTAAATTAAATGAAAGGTAATATTGTTATTGTTATTTATTGTTTCCCTAAAGTTAAAGTGTTCTAAGATAGTTTTTTTTTACAAATCTACCGCCGATGACAAAAGCTTCAACTTAGAGTCGTCGGATGAAGAGGTACAAAATCTCAAGCAGGTATTGGCTGAACCAGAATCATTATCGTATTGACTTCTCTTTTGTGATATTTATTAATTTTTCCTTACATACAAGTTTACTTATTTGTTTACTCCTCAACCTGGATCAAGTGTCATTCGGTTATCAAAGAAATTCACTCAAAAATAAGTAGGAAGTGTTGGAATACATTTTTTACGGTTCATTTCATAACTGGACCTTGTTTGTGCGAAGGACTCATGGATTAATTATGTATATTATTTTACTTTGGATCTTTTTTTTCTATGCATATCTAGGAATCCATCTTGGCGTGAGAACTCTGCTTGTTTTTGTTTGCTTGTTGCTCCTATTTCTGGTGCTTACATTGTTGCTGTTGAAGATTAAATCTTGAAGAATTTCAGCGGCTTGTTATTTCTATTTCTGGTGCTTACATTGTTTTTGTTTTCCTGTTGCTACTGATACACTTGTTCAACAAGCTGGCAGACATGTTCTTAATGTTGGGTTTGGCATTACCTCTTCTCTTGGTGTTGTACGAGAATAGTGTAGAATAAGCACCTATCATTCATCGCAGTTGGAGCATTTTTTGTGAACCTGAAGAGCATCTTTTGTATGTTCAGATGTTGCTTGCTGTATTGTGTTGGATGATTTTTGTATGGAAGAAGGGCTTTAATGTCGGAAACAAGTTCTTTGGTATAATTTTACGCTTTAATGATTTGATTTTGTTACAGATCGAATTCTTTCCTATATAAAGGCTTTACTAATCTCTAATTTTTTTTACTGTAGTTGATTTGTTCAGTTTAAGTACGTTTCACATGCTGCTGTTCATATGCTTCATCATTAGGAAAAAAAAAAATGTCAACTAACTAACTAAAGGCAAAAAAAAAGACAACTTTATTGACAATCAAAATTTCCGTTAAACAAAGGTTAACATAATAGTCAAACACATATTTGTCCAAAAATGGAAACATTCGAAGAGCATTCCTTATTACAAACTCTTCCACACATATAGCCTAAAGCAAATGTCAGGACGGTAACAAGAGATATTATCTTCCGCATTTCCTTCCTACTCATATCTTCTTGATGCTTCACGGTCCTAATTAATTTTTCGACATTGGCGTTGAATTTGTAATTGGCTTCTAGACATCTTAATACATTGGCATTTATCTCTCGCATTGGAAGTTGTGCTTCTGAGTTTAAGTCAATAGATGGAAGTTCATCATCCCAAACAAAACTACCACAGCTCAGACCATCTTGCGAAGGAGTGAAACAATAAAATGATTACAAATTAGTTTTTCTATCAAAGCTTATTTTAATGCAAAAAAATGGAAATTTATGATTCTGTGTACATCGTACCTTCTTGTTGTAGCACTTCCAATATTTGCGGTTTGGATTTCTCTCCGAGTGTAATATCCTTAACCTCATGTATCCTCTACAATCACATTTTCTTTGCAAGGCGCACTCGTTAATGCTAGATGTTGACATTGCATCTAAACAAGTTAAATTGATATTATTCGTACAAATGAACTGAAATAGTTTCTGCAATAACTAGAATTTTTTCGTTATTATAGTAAATTATCATACATTCAATGTTTAGGAGATAATCAAACATTGTATTTGCATCCAACGTCCCATGGCCCTCAATACCTTTTATCAAACAATTAAAAAGGGTTAATAATCAAAAAATTATGCTAAAAACAAAGAGGAAAAATTAGAAAAGCATCACAAAGGCCTACATTCTTTTTTTTCCTTTTTTAATAGTTGATTGTAAAATCACATGAATGAATATCAGTTTGATTTAATAAATATTTATTAAATTCAAGATGTTATTGTTACTATCTTCCAAGAGTAAGATATATTAGCATACATATTGGATAATTTTTAATTGAATAATAGAAACATTATGTATATGAAATTTCTCAGATTTTTTTTTTAGTTTGTTATTTTTTTAAAAAAATATTTATTTGGAGGGATGACGAGTAATAGATTAAATTACAATTTTTTTATTACATTTATTTTGAATACAAAAGCATCAAGTATGGTCAACAAAACAAGACCATTCTGGAGTTTTGAATTAATCAAAACACCCCACCACCATAAATGTTATTTCATGAAACTGGTCACTACAAAATTTCTGCTTAATGTCAATATTTCGTTTCATACGTTTTCACAAAAATCAAAATTTGAAATTTTCTACCTTTTATTAGAGTTTTATTTCTTCTTCATCTTATTATTATTATTATTTGACATATTCAATCATTGTTAGGTTTGAAGAAATTCAATCAATTAGTACAAAAGTCAACTCCTCAAATAAAACTTAAACACGTTGAACAATTGCCATTGTTGTAATAGAGAGAAATTTTCAGTGCAAGACAATGATTAAGATGATCTGAAATCCTACACTAGCAATTTGTGTTCAAAAAAAATATTTGTCTTTTATTCGGAAATTCTTCTTTAAAAAAAAATCTATCTTTGATAGTGGGGAGTTTGACGGACCTTTACTAAAAACAAATAAAATAAATACACTTTGAGGAAGACTTAATGAGTCTTACCTCTAGCTATGAAAACAAATCCACTTCCAACATGAAATGAAATACATTACTAAAAACTATATGAGAATTATTTAAAGCTTATAGTGGGATATCCTAATCTATAAATATGCAAAATCCCTTTAGCATAATATGGTTGATGGAGCTCAAAATGATCTCTTGGTCATCCTAATTGTCGAAGTGCATGAAAGAGCAATAGAAAGTGCACGAAAGAGCAATAGAAAGATCAATTCATCGGAGTGAGCTATTGCCCTAAGAATAATTCCAATGCCAAAGTTAATTCACATTGGAGAGAAAAATATAGTATTAAATCCGTTATGGGTGTGTAAAGAATAATCTCCAAAGCCAAAAAAAAAAAATCCACAAATTAGAAGTCAATGTTGCCAAAGTTAGTTCATCTTGCTTATACTTTTGAAGGAAAAAAAAAAATCCATTTCAAATCAAATCATGTAATTTTCAATTCCATACAAGAGAAAATTTTACTTTCCTTTTTTAAGCAAGGATAGGAGGAAAAAAAGAAATGAATATTTAAAATTAAAAAAAGAAAAGCAACGAAAAAACGAAACTATGGAAGAACGGGGATTTAGGGGAGGGCAATGGGGTGAGGGTAAGGTGGTAGGACTAGAAAATGAAAATTTTTTCTTAAAAAAAGAAAATTGATTAAAAAAGAAAGAAAGATGAGGAGGGAAAGTGAAATATAAGAAGCAAAAAATAAAAAATGAAAGAGAAATATGAAGAATTGATTAAAAAGAGTAAGTATAAAAATTGATGGGTTTTTTAATAAACTACTTTTATAACCTAAAAAGTCAAATAAAAAGATCGAGAAAACAAAAATTGAAAGAAAAGTAAAAACGAAAAAAAAGATTATGAAAGAAAAAATGGGGAAAAGAATGTGAAATATAAGAAGAAGAAAAATTTTTTTAAAAAAATGAAATAGAAATATGATTAAATGATTAAAAGGAGTAAATATGAAAATTTGGAGTTTTGGAGTGTTTTTTTTTTTTTTTAAACTAACTTTGTAACTTAAAGGAAAATTCACATGACTTAAATGAGTAATCATGACTATTTATGTTTAAATTACTTCTACGAAAATGATAAAAAGTACTACGAAGCACATCTTATGGAGTGTTTCAATTAAATCTTGATCGTCTTTTGTTTTTAAAAAAATAAAATAAAATTTCATCAAGTATCCCTACAGTTTAGTTTATCCTTTTAGGGTTTAGTTTATAAAAAATATTTGAAAAATTAATTTTGTATACAAGAAATTTTCTTTTTTAATAATTGACCGTTAGATACTTAATAGGAGCATTTTATAAGGTGTGCTCTGTAATACTCTATAGAATTATCCATCATTTATAAATCATGAATTAAATGATTTGAATGTATAAATTGTGATTTATTTATCATTAACTTAAATGAGTAGGTGATTACTCATTTTGCCACCCATAATTATGGCTGACGTTTCATTTTGCCACTCAAAGAATGCTCCACAATTAATTCTTTTCCAAAAGGTCTTTGAATTTTTATATATCAAACAAATATGGAATTACATTCGTTAAAACATTACCATAAGAATTAAATAAGTTAAAAGAAATTAATTTTTATTCTAAACTAATTTCTCTAAAGAAAAAAAAACTCATCATATATTGATTTATTTCTTATGAGAGGATATTCATGACAATAAAATTTAAATTAAATGAACTAATTTCATATTGGTTCACATAACTTCAAAATTTCATTTAATTTATTTATTTAAGTAAATCATGACAATTATTAAATATTATTAGAGAGGAGTAGTATTTATAATGAATATAACTACTATAAATATATATATATATATATATATATTTATATTTATATATATACGGTTTTGTTAAGGCACGCTCCAACCATTACCGTAACGGAATTGTTGCTACAATGCTCATGCAGCCAACCAAGCGGAGCAACAATTCCGTTACGGTAACTGTTGGAGGGCGCCTTAGCAAATCCATAT
>JAOXNR010030028.1:0-55887 GCA_028571225.1 Parsonsia alboflavescens | reverse complement strand
CCTTTATTCCATAAGCATCTTCATATGAGATCTTCCATGAATTATCCCATGCCATGTATACTCCTTGATCTCCATCACTACAGGACCTCAGAATAAAACTAAGTAAAATATTACTGAGTGAAGAAAAGAGCAATAGTTCTCCTGAACAAGATAATGCAGAAGATTATTATTCTTCTAACTCAAGTACAGATGTAAAATGCAGCTATAATGTTGAAATAAATTATTTCAAGCCGATAACAGAGATGAGTAGAACAATTTCTAATTTATCTCAAACATAAGAAGACTTGATTAACTTAGTTGATCAAGTTCAAGATAATTTAATTAAAAGGGCTCTTATTGACAAATGTATATCATTTGAAAAAGAAAAGGATAGAGAGAAATATAAACCTCCTAGACATGTCTAACGAATGACTAAGATCTATGACAGACTTAAACAAAAGAGAAAACCTCCAATCACAACTAATGACTTTAGAAGAGAGATTAAAGAACTTAAGTCAGAAATAATTGATATAAGAATAGAAAATCAGGAGATAGAAGATGGATTATCTCTTGTGGAGCAAAATGGTGTTCCAATAGCATCAAATTCCAATAAGAAAGAAGAAGTTTCTGAGTACTTGAATATGATTCAGCAATTAATTACTCAGAAATGGTATATTAAGATAACTATCTTAATAAATCAGGAACATATAGTTTCAAAATTAATAGCTCTAGTTGAGAGTGGAGCTGATATGAACTATATAAATGAGGAAATTATCCCTACTCAATATTTTGAGAAAACAATTCAAAGCCTTACCTTGGCTAGTAGGAATAAACTTCCAATAAAATACAAGCTATTTAATGTTCAAGTTTGTAACAAAGAAGTATGTATACCTACCTCTTTTTTACTTGTAAAAAATCTATCACAACACGTGATGCCAGGCACTCCAATTTTAAATGAGATAATGCCTACACAAGTAAATAATTCAGGCATATGGGTTGAGTACGGATCAAGCAAATTTTATTTTGAATTTATGACTAATCCTCAAACAATTATCTTATCTGAATTAAAAGTGGTTTTGTGAAAACAAAACCAAATTAACTTTTTAAATAAAGAAGTTAAAATTATCAGAATTAGGGAAAAACTCCTCAATAATAAAAATGAAAGAAAGAATTTCTAATATAGAAATTCAATTTCATAAGAAATTTGTAGTAATCTTTCAAATTCCTTTTGGAACAGAAAAAAGCATATATTAGACCTACCTTACGAACAATGATTTAAGGAGAAAAATATTTCTACAAAAGCCAGACCATGCCGAATGAATCAAGAATATCTTGATTTAAGCCATCAGGAAATAATAGTCTTATGGAAGTTAATTAAAACTTCTAGTTCTCCTTGGGGCTGTACTATCTTCTATGTTAATAAACATGCAAAGAAAGAAAGACGGCTTCCAAGATTGGTTATAAATTATAAACCATTAAATACGGTCCTAAAAATGGATTAGATACCCTATTCCTAACAAAAAAGATTTGTTAGATAGGTTAAACAAAGCTTTGATATATTCATAGTTTGACTTAAAATTTGGAGATTGGCAAATTCAGATTAAGGAACACAACAGATATAAAATTGCCTTTGTAGTTCCTAATGGGGCATTATGAATAGAATGTAATGCCTTTTGGATTGAAGAATGCTCCTTCGGAGTTTCAACATATTATAAATGATATATTCAATCCATATTTAGACTTCATAATAGTCTATATAGATGATATCTTGGTATTTTTCACAAGATATTGATCAACACTTTAAACATCTTAGAGTGTTTAACCATCTTATACTAACAAATGGTTTAGTAGTGGTTGCCCCTAAAATGAAATTATTTCAAACTCAAGTTCGATTTTTAGGGCATAACATATCTGGGGGGAAATAATCTCTATAGAAAGAAGTATTGAATTTGCTTCTAAATTCCCAGATGAAATAACTGATATAAGACAGTTACAAAAATTTGTGGGAAGTCTTAATTATATTTCTTCCCATTATAAAAATTTAGCAGAAGATACTGCTATTCTTTATGCTAGATTAAAAGAGAAATCTAGTCCATGGACTGATTACCATACTGTTGCAGTTAAGAAAATTAAATAAAGGGTAAAATATTTAAATTGTTTAAAATTAGCAAATCCAGTTTTTGATAAAACTATGGAAACTGAAGCATCAGATATGGGTTATTAGGGATTCTTAAACAAAGAAATCCTATTAATAATCAAAAGGAATTAGTTAGATATACTTTAGGTAAATGGAATGATATCCATAAGAAGTATTCAACAATAAAGAAATAAATGCTTTCAATTGTTAAATGCATTAATAAAATGCAAGATGATTCGTTAAATAAAAAATTCTTATTAAGAATTGATTGTAGTGCTGCCAAACAAATCATTGAAAAAGATGTTAAAAATCTAATATCCAAGTAAATATTTGCTGGATATCAAGCACAATCATCTGTATTTGATTTTGAAATTGGATACATTAAAGATGAATATAATTCTTTGCCCTATTTCCTGACCTGTGAATTTTTACAGGGTATATGAAGAAGAATGCCATAGCAAAGAAACTTATGAATCGCTATAGAGGTAAAGGTGGTAGAGGAGGCTATGATTTCTCCAGAGGAACTGCCAAAGGAGGCAGAGGAAGTGGAAGAAATTCGAACCCTAAGAAGATGACCGACTTAAAAGAATATTTAGGGAAGTCATCTACATTTGGGGAAAATATCCAAAACAAGGTAAACTCTTTACGAAAGAGGTGGCTAATGTTGAATAGGTGTACATGGACAGTATTACTTAGGACTCACGAAGAAATTCTTCATATTGAAATTGAAGATTTGACATGGATTAAAAATCCATGGTATTTGATGCAGAAATAGATGGATCAAAGAGCTTATACAGCTAAAGAGTATAAGCCGATGATGTTTTAGTCAACCACAATGGAGAGTACAGGATCCGTGGAGATAAAGTATTTCTACCACAAAGGAAATACTTTGCCAAACAGGATTGATTATAGCTAATGTGCTATAATCGAGGTCTAAACTTGATTGATTATGGAATGGTCCCATTCAAAACAGGAATAGTCAATAATAAATTGTTTGTTACTCCTGAAGGTTCAATGCATCAATATAATTATTGAGATTATATTGATGCACGAACTAATACATTTTATTATAAAAATCCCAAGAAAAAACTCTCTTGGTTTTTTTCAATTTGGAAAGGAATTCTATTCAAAATCTAAAACTAATCCTGCATGGTTTTAAAGATGATGGAGTAAATTAGGCAAACAATTGGACTTATTGCCAGGAACCATCGAAAACAAATATGAGGATTGGATTGAAAATCATCCAACCTTGAATAATGATGGGCATTGCCTATCAAGACAATGCATAATGCATTATTATGTTGAATTTTCAATGCCTTGGATGAGATAAAAGCTAAAACCATTATCTACTTCATAAAGGCCTCTTATAATATCTATGTATCCTCCTTCAGAACTATTATCCCTAACTCAAGGATAATGAGACTTTGGAATCATCCGCTTTTATGAGAGTTAAAGGAGACTTAGAGACATCTATAAAAGATATCTCTAATGTATTCAAACAGTTGAATTATACAAATTTGTATCTTCAACATTTGGGTTCATATATTGAATCCATAGAGGAGTATTTGATCAAACTCGCAAAGATTTAGAAGAAAAAATTTCATAATACCTCAAGGGAACTAATAATAAAGCCTCCTATAGAGGTTAAAGGGTTCAATATGGGAGATTTGTCCAGTAATAGTTTGATTAAGGCATTTGAAGAAGAATTGAAAAATCTTAAAGTGTCTTAGACAATCAAAAATAGGTTGATGATAATTCATCAGCTGAAGAATCATCTTCAAATTTATCAGAAAAAGATTCAAATCCTTCTAATAATGAGGTAGATAACATAAAAGATAATTTTATTGAAGTTAATAAGCTTAAATATGAAGCTAGAAAGTTGGTTCATCATTATTATAATAGATCAACCCCTATAGATATACTGTATGAAGAAAATGATAACATAGTTATTAATAATTTTTGTGCAGGTTCCATATATGAATGGAACCTAGATAGAATTTTCAATGGAGCAGTTCATAACCTACTCTATAGAATGATGATGTACTTTACAATCTATACGCAAGCAAAAAATTCAGTGAGTCATTTAAGAAATGATTACTTGTGGATTCACAGGTACTTTGAAAATATGGTGGGATAATACCCTTACACCATCTCATAAACATGAAAAATTACGTGCTAAAAAAATGGTGAAATTTGAAGAGGGATCTTCCACTCAAAATTATGAACTTGAATATAATGTGTATACTTTGGTATGTACCATATTATATCATTTTATAAGTCAAATAACTGACCATAGTGAAAGAGTAAAGATTCTTTTACAAAATCTTAAATGCTAGTTTTTAGCTGACTTTCTGATGGATATCAAGGAGCCATCAAGATATTGGAGAACTCTTGGAAGCTACCATATGCGGAAATAAGAAGATTCAAGTTGAATTCTAAAGAAGATGGAGCTTCAAGCAGGAGATTGGATGAATGGATTGAAGAGTTACAAGATGAAGAAGTTGACTCATACATATAAAGGCTTATACGTCAAGCATAAGAATGATATTTTGAAGATGAAAGAAGCAATGTTGGCATTGATGCAACATAAGGAAGAACTACTTGATCTTGAAGCAATGATGAAGAGATCTACACTTGATCAAGTTGAGCCAACAAGAAAGTTGTTCCATGTTTGCAACATCGAAAGGTCATTTGAGGAGTTAGAAGGCTTGAAAATGTGTCTAAAAGATCCCAGTTCAAGTCTACCAGGAGTGCAAATTGAAGGCAAGACAAAGCATGGAATAAAGGGTACAAGAAGAAGCAAAAAGAGCTGGAAACAGAGGGAGCTGGAGTCGGATCAGCCCCAGTTGGTGTCGAATCAACATACAACGAAAATGGTTCTCCTTCCGGTAGCCATCCGGTTTTGGATTTGGTGCACCAGCCGATGCCGGATGACTTTTGTTCAGCCCGATCCTTTTTTATTTTTCTTGCAATTTTCTTTGGTCTCTCATGTTATTTTAGTTATGTATTAAGGGTATTTATGTCTAATTACCATACCCATGAATTATTAGGTTATTTAGGGCTCGATGTGATTTCAAAATTGACATAGATTCTTCATTCAAGTTCAATCAACACATTTGAGGTCAACCCAAGACTTCATTAAGAGGTTCAAGCTAGATTACCAATGACCATGCTTGTCTTCCAATATGATCTATTAGTTTGGATTGCATCAACTTAATTCAATTACCCTAGCCAAGTATTAAGAATTCAAGAGTGTCACTAAGAACCCTACAAGAGCTATTAGATGAACATTCAAGAAAAGAGGAGTTTAATTGATGGATATCCAAAGATGCTACGCAATGAGGCTATGTACAAAGACTTGTATTTGAAATACGAGTATCATATTTTAAGAACGAAGAAGGCTTTGACGATATTCATTCAAAAAAAAGGAAGAACGATTCGATTTTGAAGCCATGCTCGTGAGGATTAAGCTTCAAGATGAATCGGAAGGTTTGAAGCTATGGAATGCATATTCAATTCGAGGCCTTGAGGATGATGATGGGAGGATTCTAAATGAAGAACAAGGCATTGGAGACCTTAGATGTGAAGTTGGGAAGTGACGCAGAGCTGGTTTCAGATCAAGCTGATTCGGCTAAAGATGGTTTGGATATCGGGCATGTTCGGGTTCAGCAATTTTCGGTTCCACCATCAGCTCCACGACTTTCAGAACTTTTGAAGAAAAGGAAGTGAGCTACTTGAAGTATCTGATTGATGTTGGGCATAATTCCCGAGGCAACTGGTACGAGTTTGGATCGGGCTCAAATTTGACGGGGTGACCCGCAACGGCCCAACGAACGAAAGTCCCTGCTATTCTGTGATGCAAGGCTTTTTTCGGCCATCCGGAATCGTCTAGTTGGAGTTTTGGGCATTTTTCTATTTTCAGTGGCATTGTCGTAACTTTTCAATTTTTAAGTGACAGTTTCGTAATTTACTATTTTCTAGGCGTATCTTAACAATTTCTTTACTTTTCGATTCCAATTAGGTTTAGGGTTTGTTTTGGCTTTAAGAATTTTTTTTGGCTATTTTTTTTTTTCGATAGATTTTGTTCAATTAAAGTTGCCAATTTTCGGCTTACTTGATTTTCGACTACTTCGAAAATTGTTCTACTCTTGATTTAATTTTCGGCTTCTAACTACTTGAGTTGAAGTTTGATTAGAAGGAATTTTGAATCAGGTTTTTTTCCGTTTCTGGTTTTGAAAGTTTCTGAACACGAACGAACCCTCGAGTTTTCGTTGAATCTTCAAAAACTTGAGATATCAGAATTTCATCCAGCCACGCAAGTTTGCTTCCTTCTGGGTCAGGAAGTAATCTATGAAGGCCTGGAATGAAGATGGCACGAGGCAAAACAAAGTTGGAGCGAGGATAACATGAGAGAGGATTGAATGGCTAGCAGCAGGGCCATCCAGCCCTCTACAATGGAGCATTTGGCACCGGATGGGAGCATCGGATGCCTCCAAAAAGTAATGAAATCAATCCGGCCTCCCATCTGGTGCTGCAACACTTCAAGTCAGTGCCAGACCAAGGCAGATTTTGCTCACCAATGTGATGTTATTTCCCGAATTCTACTTATTTTCCTTCATTTGTTTTCGGTCCTTCACCCCTTGTAAGATTTATATAGGGTTTTTGCTACTTACACTATATATAGTCCCTTATATGTAATAGCAATAAACTCTTGACAAACAACTTCTCAATTGGAAACATTCCAAATACAAGATCAAACTTTGTCTTTCATGAGTGTTCTTCATTAGAATCTCTAAGGGTTCTTGAACAACTACTCTAGGGCTTTTCTTCACTTTATTTAAGGTGTTGATTTGTCTACCAACATCAAGACAATGGTTGATGATTGAAAAACATTATAGGCCATTGTACTAACTTGAACCTCTAGGTGAGTGATGATGTGAGTCCTTGAAGCCTGAAGGCCTTTTTCACACAAGAAAGAAATCAATCAAAGTTTAAAGAGAGGACTCATCAAAGATTTGTGTGGGAGATTAGGTTGACCTTTGTAGAATAATCCACAACAAACAACCTCTTCATTTGTAAAGACTATTCAATACCTCACCCAAAGTAATTGAAAAGTCCAAGGTGTTTTGACTAAGAACCCTAAGAAGAATTCTAAGAACACTTTTCAAAAGGCCAAGTTTGATCTTGTACTTGGAATGTTTCCAATGGAGAAGTTGTTCTTCAAGAGCTTATTTCTATTACATATAAGGGACTATATACAGTGTAAGTAGTACAAACCCTAAATAAGTCTTACAAAGGGTCAAGGACCGAAAAGAAATGAAGGAAAACAAGTAGAATTTGGGAATAACATCACATTGGTGCATAGAATCGGCCTTGGTCCGACACTGGCTTGAAGTGTTGCAGCATCGGATGGGAGACCTGCTTGTTTTAAAGATTTTCTGGAGGCATCCGGTGCTCCCATCCGGTGTCAGATGCTCCATTGTAGAGGGCTGGATGGCCTTGTTGCTAGCCATTTGTTGCTCTCTTGTGCTGTCTCCGCGCCGGCTTCGTTTTGCTTAGCCTTCCTAGGCTTCCCAACTTCATATCTAAGGTCTCCAATGCCTTGTTCTTCATTTAGAATCCCCCCATCATCATCCTCAAGGCCTCGAATTGAATATACATTCCATAGCTTCATACCTTCCGATTCATCTTCAAGCTTAATCCTCTCGAGCACGGCTTCGAAATAGAATCGTTCTTTGTTGTTTTTGAATGAATATCATCAAAGTCTTCTTCATTCTTAAAATATGAAACTTGTATTTGAAATACAGGTCTTTGTACATAGCCTCATTGTGTAGCATCTTTGTATATCCATCATTAATCCAAAAGGATTTCTTTCACAAGGTGAAAGATCACTAACATTGAAAATCGAACTCACATTATACTTACCTTGGAGATTCACTTTGTAAGCATTATCATTGTTCTTTCCTATGATTTGAAATGGTCCATCTCCAATCGGCCCAAGCTTTATCTTTCTAGATTGAGGAAGTCTCTCCTTCCTTAAGTGAATCCATACCCAATCACCAACATTGAATTTCATTTCCTTCTTTCCTTTGTTATGTTGATTGACATATTTTTGAGTTTGCATTTGGATGTTCTCTCTTACCTTGGCGTGCAACTTCTTGATCATTTCAACCTTCCCATTTGCATCTAAGCCATAAATTTCATTCAAAGGCAAAGGGGTCAAATCTAGAGATATCATAAACCAATTCAAATGGAGAATAGTGAGTAGAAAAATGAACACATCTATTATAAGAAAATTCAACGAAAGATAAACACTCTTCCCAAAACCTCAAATTATTTTTTATTATGGCTCTTAACAAGGTTCACAAGGTCCTATTTATCACCTCCGTTTGGTCATCCGTTTGAGGGTGACATGTAGTGAAAAAACACAATTTAGTTTCCAACAACCCCCAAAGCACTTTCCAAAAATAACTGAAGGACTTGGTATCCTTAACACTAACAATAGTTCTAGGAATTCTATGCAATCTAACCACAAGTTTGTAACATTATGAACATCATCAACTTTTGAGCAATAAAGTGTGCCATTTTAGAAAATCTATCAACAACAGCAAGAATCGAATCTTTACCCGTCCTAGACCTGGGTAAATCAAGCACAAAATCCGTAGAAATATGTTTACAAGGTGCATAAGGAATAGGTAATGGCATGTAGAGAACATGTGGTTTAATGATAGACTTAGCCTTCTTACAAACAATGCATGTTTCACAAAATTTAATTACATCTCTCTTCATGTGAGGCCTATGAAAATGCTCCTTAAGAATATCTTGAGTCTTGAAAATACTAAAATGTCCCATTAGGCCACTCCATGACTTTCCACAAGCAACAAAGACATGTTTGAAATCATCATCCTCTCCATACAACTCTTTAATAAACTCAAATCCAAACAAATTGGCATCAAGAGAAGTTAGTATGGTGTACCACCTTGATAGAGCATTCGCTACAACATTTTCTTTACCTTGCATGTTTTAAATGATGTAGCGAAACATCTTTATGAACTCCACCCACTTGGGAAACATGATGGACATCCGAACCGATCCAACTCAAGGATTGATTATACATAATGAAAAGTGGGTGGAGTTCATAAAGATGTGGACATTTGAACCAATCCAACTCAAGGATTGATGCGGATCCACTACCTCAGGATGCCGGCCAGCCCAATTGTCTCAGAATGGGTTGAAACTTGGCTAGGCCACTAGAGACGGCCTAATGAGCAATACACATAGCTCTGCTATGATCTACAACGTTTTTTGGCCGTTCGGGGACGTCTTGATGGGTTTTCAGACATTTTTATATTTTTTGGATTATTATTATTATTTATTATTTCTAAATCAGATTAGGATTCTTTTGTTTAAATCAGATTAGGATTCTTTTAATTAATTCCGATTAGGGTTAGGATAGATTTAGGTTATAAATGTTTCGTTTTTGTCTTAGTTTTTTTTTTAAAAAAAAAGCTTTGTTTTTTGACATTATTCCAAGAATCGAAATTCCTTTTCTTTCTCTTTACTTAAGGTTTTGAATTGCAATTCAAGTTAGGCCAAGATCGTGAGTAATCAAGCAAAACATCCCAAAATCGTGAGTGATTTTGCAAAACACCCCCTGTTTCTTTTTCCTCTTGGGTTTCAGACGATCTCAAAATAGTCCTGCAACAACTACCAATTATCTGAGATCTATTTTGAGATCGTCCGCAATCATCTGACAACAACCGAACAGGAGAAAAAGAAGCAGGGGATGTTTTGCGTGACCAGTCACAATATTGGGATGTTTTGCATGATCACTCACGATTTTGGCCTAACTTGAATTGCAATTCAAAACCAAAAGTAAAGGAGAAGGAATTTGATTCCTGGAATAATGTCGAAAAACAAAGCTTCCTTTTTTTCAAACTAAGACAAAATGAATATTTATAACCTAAATCTATCCTAACCCTAATCAGAATTAATTAAAAGAATCCTAATCAGATTTCAACAAAAGAATCCTAATCTGATTCAGAAATAATAAAAAATAACATAATAATAATTATAATCTGAAAAACATAAAAAGCCCCCAAAACCTATCAAGAAGTCCCCAGATGGCCGAAAAACGTTGTAGATCACAACAAAGCTTTGTATATTGCTCATTGGGCCGTCTCCAGTAGCCCAGTCAAGTTTCAGCAAATTCCGAGACAATTGGGCTAGCTCGCATCCTGAGGTAGAGCATCCGCATCAGTCCTTGAGTTGGATCGATTCGGATGTCCACATCATACTCCCCTGCCTCTGAAAAGCTTGTCCTCAAGCTTGAGTTCTCACCTAACAAGGATTCCTTTTCCTCGATGAATGCAACTGGTCTTCCGTTTTGGCTATCATCTCCCCCAATCCCCATCTTGGAAGCATCACAAGTGACTTCGAAAACCTTATTGAAGTCCAGAAGAATCCCATCTTCGGTCACAACATACCCTAGAAATATGTGTTTGTCCTCTTCAGAAAAATCTTCAATCTCATCATCTACATCAAATTGCTGAAGTTGTAGCTGTACTTTATGGGCCTCCAAGGCAGATTATGATGTGGGCCCATATTGGAGAAACTTGAGAAACCTAGATGGTTCCAACACTGGGGGCTCTAAGAACATAGACGGAGTTTTAAAATCATCACTGTCATCATCCTTCATAATTTCATGACAAGCAGGTCTGCCTATAGGTCTTTCAGTTGATTGGGAATTTCCATTCAATGGCAGATTGAGAACTGACTCTTGTTGGGGCTGCGAATTGAGGTCAAAATCCTGTTCTTTTTAGATCGGTATATCTTCAACATTGCGGACTTGCCCTTTTTCATTGCCATCAATACCTCTACATTCTTGTTGAGGTTGAAAATAATTCAGAGCTTCTAATCGTGCCGTCAGGACCTGTAACAACTCCATTACATCATGAAGAGAAGGTCCCTTGTTGTTTTGCTCCATTTTGACAAAATTTTCAAAAACTCTGACAAATTTTTGAAGTAAAAGAGAAGGAATTCGATTCCTGAAATAATGTCGAAAAACAAAGCTTATTTTTTTCAAACTAAGACAAAACGAAATATTCATAACCTAAATCTATCCTAACCCTAATCAGAATTAATTAAAAGAATCCTAATCAGATTTAAACAAGAGAATCCTAATCAGATTCAAAAATAATAATGGTAATCCGAAAAACAAAAAAAATGCACAAAAAACCCATCAAGACGTCTCCAGATGGCCGAAAAACATTGTCGATAATAGCAAAGCTATGAGTATTGCTCATTCGGCCGTCTGCAGTAGCCCAATCAAGTTTCAACAAATTCTGAGATAATTGGGTCGCCACGCATCTTGAGGTAGAGGATCCCCATCAGTCCTTGAGTTAGATCAGTTCAGATGTCCACATCATCAGGCACGATTAGAAGCTCACCGAAAAACAAAATGTCGAAGACAAAGCTTCTTTGATTTTTTTTTTTTTTTAAAACTGAGACAAAACAAAATATTTATAACCTTAATCTATCCTAACCCTAATCAGAATTAATTAAAAGAATGCTAATCGGATTTAAACAAAAGAAACCTAATCTGATTCAGAAATAATAATAATATAAAAAACATAAGAATAATAATAATCCGAAAAACATAAAAATGCCCAAAAAAACCATCAAGACGACCCCAGATGGCCAAAAAATGTTGTAGACAGTAGCAAAGCTATGAATATTGCTCATTGGGATGTCTTCAGTCGCCTAGTCAAGTTTCAGCCCATTCCAAGACAATTGGGTCGGCTCGCATCCCGAGGTACAGGATTCACATTAGTCCTTGAGTTAAATCTTTTCAGATGTCCGTATCATAAGTTGATCCTGGACGATTTTTGAATTGTCCGCAATTATCTAACAACAACTTAACAGGAAAAAAAGAAACAAGGGATGTTTTGTATGATCACTCACAATTGTGGCCTAACTTGAATTGCAATTCAAAACCAAAAGTAAAAGAGAAGGAATTCGATTCCTGGAATAATGTTGAAAAACAAAGCTTCTCTTTTTCAAACTAAGACAAAACGAAATATTTATAACCTAAATTTATCCTAACCCTAATCATAATTAATTAAAAGAATCCTAATTAGAATTAAACTGAAGAAACCTAATCCGATTCAGAAATAATAATTTAAAAAAAAACATTATAATAATAATAATCCGAAAAACATAAAAATAATTGAAAAACAGATCAAGACGTCCCCGGATGGCCGAACAAACGTCGTAGATCATAGCAAAGCTATAAGTATTGCTCATTGGGCCGTCTTCAGTAGCCTAGCTAAGTTTCAACCCATTACAAGACAATTGGGTCAGCTCGCATCCCGAGGTAGAGAATCCGCATCAGTCGTTGAGTTGGATCGGTTCAAATGTCCACATCATAAGTTGATCCAGGACGATTTTTGAATTATCTGCAATTATCAGACCACAACCGAAAGGGAAAAAAAGAAATAGGGGAGGTTTTGCGTGATCACTCATGATATTAGCCTAACTTGAATTGTGATTCAAAACCAAAAGTAAAAGAGAAGGAATTCGATTCCTGGAATAATGTCGAAAAACAAAGGTTCTTTTTTTTTTTAAAAAAAAAGGGGACTATGTTAGATAAACTTCACGAAAAAAAAAAGAAGGGGACTATGTAAAATCAATGAACAGTACTTTCGGAAAATGATGAACAATGCCTATGAACAGTATCGGAATAGTAGCGGAAAATGGTGAACAGTAGTGGAATAGTGCGACGGCAATAATTTCTGAAAACATTCGGAAACTCTCACTTTGAAAACCCTATGAATAGCATCGGAACAATAGTGGAAAATGGTGTACAATAGCAGAACAGTGCCGATGAACAGTGCAATGGCAACAATTTTAGAAAACTTTCGGAAACTCTAACTTTAGATGATCTAAAATCAAGGCTCTGATACCAAGTTGATGTAGGATGATTTTTGAATCCTCCGCAATTATCAGACAACAACCGAACGGGAAAAAAAGAAACAAGGGATGTTTTGCTTGATCACTCACGATTTTGGGATGTTTTGCTTGATTACTCACGATTTTGGCTTAACTTGAATTGCAATTCAAAACCAAAAGTAAAATAGAAGGAATTCGATTCCTGGAATAATGTTGAAAAACAAAGCTTCTCTTTTTTTTAAAAAAAAAGAAAAAAACTAAGACAAAATGAAATATTTATAACGTAAATCTATCCTAACCCTAATCAGAATTGATTAAAAGAATCCTAATCGAATTTTAAAAAAAAGGAATCCTAATCTGATTCAGAAATAATAATAATAATAAAAATAATCCGAAAAACATAAAAATGCCGAAAAAAACCATCAAGCCGACCCCAAATGTCAGAAAAACGTCATAGATCATTGCTAAGTTATGAATATTGCTCATTGGGCCGTTTTCAGTCTCCCAGTCATGTTTCAGCCCATTCCAAGACCATTGGGTCGACTCGCATCCCGAAGTAGAGGATCGGCATCAATCCTTAAGTTGGATCGGTTCAGATGTCGACATCATAGTTGATGCGGGACGATGTGGACATCCGAACCAATCCAACTCAAGGACTGATGCGGATCCTCTACCTCAGGATGCTAGCCGGCACAATTGTCTCGAAATGGGCTGAAACTTTGGGCGACTGGAGATGGCCCAATGAGCAAAACACATAGCTTTGCTATGATCTACAACGTTTTTCGGCCATTCAGGGACGTCTTGATAGGTTTTCAAGCATTTTTATGTTTTTCGAATTATTATTTTTATTATTATTATTATTTCCGAATCAGATTAGAATTCTTTTGATTAAATCCGATTAGGATTCTTTTAATTAATTCCAATTAGGGTTATGATAGATTTAGGTTATAAATGTTTCGTTTTGTCTTAGTTTTTTAAAATAGACATTGTTTTTTGACATTAATCCATAAATCGAAATTCCTTTTCTTTCTCTTTACTTTTGCTTTTGAATTGCAATTCAAGTTAAGCCAAAATCATGAGTGATCACGCAAAACATCCCAAAATCGTGAGTGATCACGGAAACATCCTCTATTTTTGTCCTGTTCGGTTGTTGTCAGATAATTGTGAACGATCTCAAAATTGTCCTGCATCAATTTGGTATGAGAGCCTTCATTTTAGATCATTTTAGATCATCCAAAGTTAGAGTTTCTGAAACTTTTCCAAAATTGTTGCCATTGCACTATTCAACGACACTGTTCACCATCATTGTTCTGAGACTGTTTGCAGGCTATTTCATCGGCATTGTTCACCATCACTGTTCATCAATTTTACTGTTCATCCGAATTAAACTTTTTTCGTATTAGAATTTCAAAAATTTGTTAGAATTTCAAAAATTTTGTCAGAATTTCTTAAAATTTTGTCAGAATGGAGCGTAACAACGTGGAACCTTCTCTTCGTGATGTGATGGAGTTGTTACATTTCCTGACGACAAGATTAGAAGTTCTAAATTATTTTCAACCTCGACAAGAAAGTGAAGGTATTAGCGACAATGAAAAAGGGCAAGTTTCCAATGTTGAAGATATATCGATCCAAATGGAGCTCGATTTTGACCTCTATTCACTGCCCCAACAAGAGTCAGTTCTTAATCTGTCACTAAATGGAAATTCCCAATCAGCTAAAAGACCTACAGGCAGACCTGCTTGTCATAAATTCAGGAGGATGACGACAGTGACGATTTTAAAATTTCGTCTATGTTCCTAGAGCCCCCAATGTTGGAACCACCCAGGTCTCTCAAGCTGCTCTAGTATGGGCCCACATCACAGTCCGCCTCGGAGGCCCATAAAGTACAGCTAAAGCTTTAGCAATTTGATGTAGATGAAGAGATTGAAGATTTTTCTAAAGAGGACAAACACATATTTCTAAGGTATGTTGTGACCGAAGATGGGGTTCTTCTAGATTTCGACAAGGTTTTCAATGTCACTTGTGATGCTTCAAAGACGGGGATCGGGGGAGAACTTAGCTAAAATGGAAGATCAATTGCGTTTGTCTGTGATAAACTAGGAGGAGCAAAGCTGACTTATTTAGTATATATGATCAAGGAAAAGGAATCCTTGTCATGTACGAATTCAAGCTTAGGGACAAGCTTTCAGAGGAAGGGGAGTATGATATGGACATCCGAACCGATCCAACTCAAGGACTAATGTAGATCCTCTACCTCAGGATCAAGGACTGATGCAGATCCTCTACCTCAGGATGCGGGCAGGCCCAATTGTTTTAAAATGGGCTGAAGCTTGACTGGGGGACTTGAAACGGCCTCATAAGCAATACACATAGCGTTGCTATGATCTACAATGTTTTTCAATCATTCATTGACGTCTTGATGGGCTTTTGGGCATTTTTATGTTTTTCGGATTATTATTATTATTATTATGTTTTTTTTTATAATTATTATTTCTAAATTAGATTAGGATTCTTTTAATTAATTCCGATTAGGGTTAGGATAGATTTGGGTTATAAATCTTTTGTTTTGTCTTAGTTTTTTTAAAAAAAGCTTTGTTTTCGATATTATTCCAAGAATCGAAATTCCTTTTCTTTCTCTTTACTTTTGGTTTTGAATCGCAATTCAAGTTAGGCCAAAATCATGAGTGATCGAGCAAAACATCCCAAAATCTTGAGTGATCATGCAAAACATCCCTTGTTTCTTTTTCCTGTTCAGTTGTTGTCAGATAATTGCGGACGATCTCATATCGTCTTGCGTCAAATTGTCCCTTCAAGTACTTGAGGGACTCATGGTCGAAATGGATAACAAACTCCCTTGGCCATAAGTAATGTTGCCAATGCTCTAATGCCCTAACCAAAGCAAACAATTATTTGTCATATGTAAAGTAATTCAAAGTAGCACCATGTAGTTTCTCACTAAAGTAGGCAATGGGTTTCTTTTCTTGCATTAACACAACCCTAATTCAAACCCCCAATGCATCACACTCAATGTCAAACACCTTTGAAAAATTGGGTAAAGATAAGATAGGAGCACGAGCAAGTTTGGGTTTAAGGGTTTAAGCAATTGAAAAACACCCTCTTGCTCACTTTCCCACCTAAATTTCACCTTAGAATTGATAATTTCGTTTGGGGGGTTGCAAACTTGCAATGGTAGTAAAATTGGGCACAAACCTCCTATAAGATGATGCAAAACCATGAAAACTTCTCACCTCACTTGCACTATTAGGTGTTGGCCAATCTTTGATGGCCCTTAACTTTTCTTCATCAACATGAATGCCCTTAGATGATACAATATAACCAAGAAAAATGACTTGAGGCAAGCAAAATGAGTATTTCTTTAGATTATCATGAGGTAATTCACTTCTGAGAATGTTAAAGATAACTTTCAAGTGACTAACATGCCCATGTACATCCCTACTATAAATCAAGATGTCATCAACGTATACATCCACAAATTTTCCTATGTAATCTCTAAGAACATGATTCATTAATCTCATAAAAGTCCCAGGTGCATTTGTGAGACCAAAAGGCATAACAAGTCACTAATACAAGCCATGTTTGGTCTTAAAAGCAGTTTTCCACTCATCCCCTTCTCTCATATGAATTTGGTGATGGTCACTTTTCAAGTCAATCTTAGAAAAACATTCACTACCACTTAATTCATCAAGCATATCATCTAATCTAGAGATAGGAAAGCAATACTTTATAGTGATTTTGTTGATTGAACGACATTCAACACACATTCTCCAACTTCCATCTTTCTTGGACACAAGGTGCACGAGTATCGCACATGGGCTCATGCTTGCCCTCACATATCCTTTGGAAAGAAGCTCATCCACTTGTCTTTGTGGCTTCTTGGCCTCCTCCGGATTGGTTCCATAGGTGGCCTTGTTTGGCAATGGTGTTCCCGGTATCAAGTCTATTTGATGTTCAATCCCTCTCAGTAGTGGCAATGCTTAAGGCAGCTCTTCCGGAAACACATCCTCAAATTCCTTCAAAAGAGAAAAAACATCAATAGGAAGAGAAGAGTTAGTGTCAAAAGAAGTAGAATGGAAAGAATGTTTATACATAAATAAGACCAATGGCTTGAGGCTCAAACATGCACTCGTCAACTCTCTTTCATTGGCATAAAAACTTATTTTCTTTCCACTATTTTTTTCTTCTTCACTCTTGTTCTTTTCACTCTCATTTTGTTTCTCTCTTTCTTTCTTCTGTCCCTCTTTCTCAATTCTTCCAATCTCATTCTCTCTTGTTTTTATCTCATTTTCTCTCTTGTCTTTTTTCTCATAGAATTCTTTCATCCTCTCAAGAATTTTCTTTTGGTCCATATAAGCTTCATGAGAGTTCAAGGGACTCAAGTGTATCTTTCTTCCATCAAACTCCAAGGTAGGCTTGTTCTTTTGGCCATCATAAATCACCTTCCTATCATATTGCGATGGCCTCCCAAGTAACAAATCTGTAGCTTGCATAGGCACTACATCACATAGCACCTTATCTTGATACTTGCCCATACAGAATGAGATCCTTACTTGCTTGCCAACTTTCACTTCACCACTATCATTTAGCCATTTATGCTTCTATGGCTTTGGATGGTCTAAGCAAGGTAACTTCATTTTCTCAATCAAGTAGGAACTTGCAACATTCACACAACTTCCACTATCCATAATGACACTACACTAATGTCCTTGTATCAAGCACCTAGAATAGAATAAATTCTCTCGTTGCAAGTCCTCTTCTTCATTAGCTTGGATATTAAGTACTCTCCTAATCATGTACATTAATTCACAATCACCTTCATTAGGATTGAATTCATCTCCATGCCCTTCTTCTTCATCCTCACTAGCCGACTCCATCATGTTTCTATTGTTCAAGATGATGTTTCTCTTGTTAGGACATTGGTTGGCAGAATGTCCAAAACCTTCACACTTGTGGCATTTAACATCCCTAGCCTTGAAAGGTGTAAATTGATCTTTCTCTTTGTTTCCTTATGGCCCCTTGTTCTCTTGATTTTTAGGTTTGAATCCTTCCTCCTTTGGTGGGTACTTAGGCACCACTCCCTTTGTCTTAGGCCAAGTAGTTGTAGGATTAGTTGATGAATTTCCATGGTTATGTGAGCTATAAGGCTTCCCACTTGAACTCCTCTTGTACTTCAAGTGTTTTTCAATCTTCATGGCTATATTCACCACATCTTGGAGATGGTGGAATTGACATATCTCTACTCTATCCGTTATCTCTCTATTCAAGCCATAAAGAAATCTTGCAATGGTAGCTTCTTCATCCTCCAAAATGTTGATCCTCATCATGCTTACCTCCATCTCCTTGGAGTACTCATCTATTCCTTTGGAGCTTTGATGTAGAGTTTGAAGATTTTGGTAAAGCTCTCTATGGTAGTAGGATGGAACAAATCTTTGTCTCATAACTTCCTTGAGTTCATTCCATGAGGCTATGGGTGCTTCATGGGCTCTTCTTTTGATGATCATCAATTGTTCCCACCAAGTAAGTGCATAATCTGAAAATTTCACAATGGCTAGCTTCACTTTCTTAGCCTCCGGATAGTCATAGCAATCAAACACATGCTCCACTTTGCTTTCCCAAGTAAGATAAGCTTTCGGATCATGACCTTCTTTGAAGCGTGGAATGCTTAGCTTAATGGACCCCAAGTTAGCATCCCTTCTTCCTGGTTCTAGGTACTCTTCTTCTTCTTGTCCCAACTCTTGTGTCATTTGCTGCATCATATCCCTAAGAGAAGATAACAACGCATTGTCCTCCCCCATATTGGAGGAAATAGATGCACTTGGGCTTTCTCTTGCCATGATTGTACCTAGAAATTAAAGACACAAAAGATAGGGGAAATCTGTATATCCATGTATCTCTCTTAAAAATGACTTTTTCTCGCTCTAATGTGCTCGCCCTCTTACTCCTCTTACCTCTCTTAGCTCTTCTTCAAGTTTTTAATGCAACTTCAAGTGTAGACAATTACTCAACAAGGTAACCAAATCAAAAATCAAAAACTCAAAGGAAATAGTTCATATCTTCCAACATTTAAGATTCAAAGAAATAAGAGTTTCAAAGAAGATGGTCATTGAACACAAGACAATAGATCAAACACTTAGAATTCAAGGAAAATATATGAAAGGTAATTTATCAAACACCCGGAGGTCAAAGTGTTGTGATCAAAATTTTTGGCAATTCCAATGTGATCCTGTGTCCCTATAACAAGTTTTCAATAGACAAATAGGAAATTCAATACAATATACCAGAATTCAAGCTATACCCATCAATTTGATCAACATATCAATAGAATTCAACTTCACAAATGGTGCCTTAACCTCAATTTCGAATTTGATCACTTTTTTTGATAGAATTTTTTTGACTTTTTCAGGTTTGGATATCTTCAATCTCTCTTTTTGTACTCTTTGTTTTTGTAGAGATGGTAGAAGAAGTAGAATCACCAAACGAATTGAATTGGCCTTGATTTTTGGTCTTGGACGCATTTTCACAATTCATAAAAGATCACAAGAAGGAAAACTAGGATTAAAGTAAAAGAACAAACACAAAATCACATAGGATCATAGGATTTCAAAGAAAACAGCATGATCTTCACACTTAAACAAGAAAGCAATTAAAGATAGGCAAACATCTTGATAAAAAACCTAGCTCTGAAACCAGAAAGATGATGTGATCTCAAAATTGACATGGTTTCTTCATTCAAATTCAATTAAAGAAACACCCATTTGAGATGAACCCAAGACTTCATTAAGAGTTTCAAGCTAGATTACCAATAACCATGATTGTCTTCCAATATGATCTATTAGTTTAGATTTTATCAACCCAATTCAATTACCCTAGAAAAGTATTGAAGAATTCAAGAGTCTCACTAATAATCCTATAAGAGCTATTAGATGAACAATCCAGAAAAGACTAGTTTAATCCAAAAGTATTCTCTCCATTGATTTTAAAAGTGCCTGTAGAATAAGTTGTCCTCCAAAATACAAATAGAGAATTATTTATAGTCTCAACAATAAGAAGCCCTAAAAACGATGGAAGACTTGACTAACCCTCTAAAATAGCTTAAAAGACCACGAAAAGTTAATAAATCATCCAAATAGAGCCAAGATTGCATTAAGGACAAAACAGGGGAAAGGAGCATCCGATGCCGGTTCAAGAGAGGCCAAGACCGCATGGAGTGCCTGATGGCTACTGGAATTTCCAGTGGCCATCCGGTGCTCCGAAACAGGGCCGACTGGTCTACTGTGGAGCACCGGATGGTGCTCTGTAGAGCCATCATTTGCCATCCCTGCTCCAAACTTCTTCCCAAGCCTTCCTAGGCTCTCCAACTTGATTCCCAAGGGCTTGTTCTTTGATTGTATACTCCTTTTTTATGTCTTTTGCCATCCACAAGTTGAATTCCTTCCTTGGTTGCTCTTCATCCATCAATGGTTGTTCTTCAAAGATTGTTGGGAAATCAAGCATTTCTTCTCTTCTTTGTAGACATGTAGTTATTGCTTGCCTCAACTTGGATGTTCTAGCTCTTATAATTGGTATGGAAGGTATCACAGGTCTTGGATCATCCTCAGGGCTTTGGGATTATAAATAATCCCTTAACTTTATAATCCAAGAAAACTTACCTACAAACACTTTTATTTCAATTAAGAGAATCCTCATGGATTAAACTCCTCTTTTCTTGATTGTTCATCTAATAGCTATTATAGGATTCTTAGTGAGACTCTTGAATTCTTCAATACTTGGCTAGGATAATTGAATTGGATTGATGAAATCCAAACTAATAAATCATAATGGAAGACAATCATGATCATTGGTAATCTAGCTTGAACGTCTTAATGAAGTCTTGGATTGATCTCAAATGAGTGTGTCTTTAATTGAATTTGAATGAAGAATCCATGTCAATTTTGAGATCACATCATCTTTTTGGTATTAGACCTAGATTTTACATCAAGACGTTTTTCAATTTATTTGGTGATTCTAATTTTTCTATCATCTCTACAAAAATAAAATGTACAAAAAAAAAAAAAGAGAGATCAAAGATCTAAAAATCTTAAAAATTCAAAAATGCTATCAAAAAAAAGGGGGTGATTGAAATTCGAAATTGAGGTTGAGGTACCATTTGTGTAGTTGAATTCTATTGATATGTTGATTAAATTGATGGGTAGAGCTTGAAATGTGATATATTGTATTGAATTGCCCATTTTCCTTTTGAAAACTTGTTATTGGGACACTTGATCACATTGAAATAGCTGAAAATTTGGATCACAACTCTTTGACCTCAAGGTGTTTGATAAATTGCCTATCATCTATTTTCGTTGAATTCTAAGTGTTTGATCTATTGTCTTATGTTCAATGACCATCTTTTTTGAAAGTCTTATCTTTCTTAATCTTATATGTTGGAAGATATGAGCTATTTGCTTTGAATTTTTGATATTTGATTTGGTTTACCTTGTTGAGTAATTGTCTACTCTTGAAGGTGCATTAAAAACTTGGAGAAGAGCTAAGAGAGGTAGAAGGCACAAGGGGGTGAGCATATTAGAGCGAGAAAAAGTCATTTCTAAGAGAGATACAAGAGTGGATTGTGAGGACATACAAATTGCCCTGTTTTTGTTTGTTCATTTTGTAGGAACTTCATGGATAAATATTCATCTCAATCATCTTTTTATAGGGAAAGAAGGGAGACATCATGATGCCGGGCACAGTTTCCAAGGCAACTGGTCTAAGCTCGGATCGGGCTCAAATTTGACTAGGTAACCCGGAACGGCCCAACAAACAAAAGTCACTACTATGCTAAGATGCAGGGCCTTTTTCGGCCATCCGGAGTCATCTTGATGGAGTTTCGGGCAATTTAATGTTTTTAGTGGCATTGTTGTAATTTATTGTTTTTAGGGGTATTTTTGTAATTTCGTTATTTTTAAGTTCCTCTTAGGGTTAGGATTCTTTTAGGGTTTTAAATACTTCGCTTGTCAAGGTTTTCGGCAGCTTTTGATTAATTGATAATCTTCGACTTCGGTCATTTTTTCGAAAACTAGGGAGTTTTCGCAGTTTTTCCAGCTTTTCTTCTGTTTAGTCATTCTTTTCGATATTTTTCTTGCATCACATCACATCTTAGTTCTTCTAAGAAGTATGAGCCATTTGAAAGCATTGGAACAAAAAGCCAACAAATGTATCCATCTAGAAGGAGATATGGACATGGGGAGTATGATGATAGTTACTACTATGACAATGAAGGGAAGCCAAGAAGATATGACAGAGAAGGAGGACATCATAGACATCTTTGGAGCCATCACATGACCATCCCATATTTCTATAGTACATTTTATTCGAAAGTTTTCCTTGTTTGGAAAAGAGATGTAGAACTTGTGTTTGAAAATGATGATTTCTTGGACGGAGGAAAGATGAAACTAGTTGTTGATAGCTTTGAGAGTAAAGTCTTAGCTTGGTGGGAAGAAGATTTGAAATATCAAAGAAGATTGGAATGCTTATTACTGCATGGGAATGATTGATTAAGTATATGAGAGAAAGATATGCACCAAAACTGTACTACAAAAATGCTACTCAAGGCTCTAAGAATGTGAAAGAGTACCATGAAGAATTGAAGATTGCATTGTAGAGAGCTAACATAGTGGAGTATGAAGAAGACAAAATGACTAGATTTCTTAATGGCTTGAATCAAGATATTTGGGAATTAGTTGAGCCATACTATTATGACTATCTTGAAGATATGGCGCACATGACCATTCAAGTTGAAAGACACTTGAAGAAGAGGAAGTCAACACATGGGAAGTCTTATGAAAACTCAACTTATGGCCCTTCTTCAACATCTAAGGTGCAAGGAGCTTCTTCAAAAGAAGAGAAATCCATTATCAAGGAGAAAAAGATGAAATCCAAGCTAAGTGACAAATTGCCAATTGAAGAGGCTCCCAATCAAGTGAAGTAAGTTGTCAATAACGAGACACTTCATGAAGAAGATGAACAAATAAAGACCTTCAAGAAGGTAACACAAAAGATTGATGTAATAATGAAAAAGATGGAGGAATATATTAGAAGGAAAGAAAAGAGGAGAAAAGAGAAGGAAGAGCTTGAGAGACAAGCAAGAGAGATTGAGAAAGAATATGAGGTGAAAAATGAGAGAGAGCTTGAGAGAGAAAGAGAGTACAAGAGAAAAGAAGATGAGAAAGACATGAAAAATGAGAGTGCCTTGGTTCTCAAAAGGAGCAAAGAGGATTTTATCCCCATTTCTAACATTCACCATTCATTATCTAGTTATCTTGTTCCTAATAGGCTTCTAAAGGAGTAAATAAGATGAAGGAGGACACTGACAAAAAGGAGACGAATGCTATGTTAAGGTGGTACACTCTTATCTCTACACTTGGTGATGCTTTGATGAAATTTGAACACGAAAGTTTGCTTTCTATGACTAAGCGTGTGTTTAGAAATGCTTATGATGCTTATAAGCAAGGTGCTATAGTGAAATTTCTTGTTCATGATGATTTCTTATTTAGAGAAAGCATGTCTTATACTTCTTTTTGAGTTTAGTGATAGCTTTTATGGATTTTGAGTTTGTGAAGGAATCACTTGTAAAAAAATATTCATGTGACTATGTGTTTGATGCGTCAAGACAAATCATACATGATGAAATTTATAAGCATGTTTGTTCTTTGCTTGGTCAAAATGATATGCCCATGCCTATGGATTTTATGTGTGAATTGTTGATACTTGATATTCATAAGAATTATTTGGAGTCACATTCTTTGGAATTGGGATACTTGAATGTCTTGTTCAAGCATAGCTTTGGGATAAACATGAATGAAATTTCAAAGTTTATCTTGGAAGATCGATTATTGTGCATATTTGATATTACCATCCCTGATTCAAACTGCTATCTTTGTGCTATCATGTGCGTATTCCTTGTTGATTCTAAGTTATTGATTATCTTGTGTGAAATTGATTCAATTGTTAATGTGAGAAGAAAGTTCAAGCTTATTGAGAATCATTGCTTGTTGAACATTTGTGAAGAAGCTCGTGAATTTCATGATACTGTGCCTAGAGAAGGTACTTTACAAGTTCTTGCATATTTGAAGCATGATGATTTCTTTGATTTGTTGAAACTCAAGAATCACTTGGGAGTATACTTGTTGAATTCTTGTGATGGGGCATATCAATATCATGATGAGGAATTGCTCTTAAATGATCAAATCACAAATCCAATGTGTGTGATCTTTATTGGGTGGAATTATATGATGCTATGGACTATGTTTTGTGCCATCAATAGAGATTTATTGACGTTTGTTAGAAATCAACTATTTTTAGAAAAGCATAATGATGTTTTTCTTGATAGATTGATGAGTTTTTGCATATGTGAAGAGTATTTTCTTATTCCTTTTATACATATGTTTGATGTTTTTCATGGAGGACACATATATGCTATGTTAAGGGATTGTTTCTTGAGTGTAATGTCTCTGAATCCTAGGTTTAGAGAACCGACATATCATGATTTATAGGGTCATACACCAATGGAATTTAATGCCTTATTGTCATATGCTTTGAATGATAGGAATTGGTTTCTTGGTCATTCTAAATGGTTTGTATTCGTTATCTATGACGTTTCTTCTAATAAGCTTATTGAAGATGAGAAGGAATGCATATCTATCAAAGAGAGACCACCACCTTCAAAGAAGGGTATGGTAAGGCATTATCACCTTTTCCTTGAAGGATGACTTGAAGTTACTTGGTAACTATTCTTTTGATTCTTCAAACCATGTTAGTGATCATTATCTTTTCTATGTAGGAGTTAAAGATTTGAGGTCTAATCTTTTTTAGGTGTGGGGGAATGATGGATATCAAGAAGCTATCAAGACATTGGAGAACTCATGGAAACTACCATATGAGGAGATAAGAAGATTCAAGTTCAATTCTAAAGAGGATGGAGCATTAAGGGGAGATTCAATGAATGGATTGAAGTTACAAGATGAAGGAGTTGATTCCTACATATAAAGACTAATACGTCAAGTACAAGAATGATACTTTGAAGATGAAAGAAACAATTTTGGCATTGATGCAACATAAGGAAGAACTACTTGATCAATGATGAAGAGATCTAAGCTTGATCAAGTTGAGCTAACAAGGAAGTTGTTCCATGTTTGCAACATCGAAGGGTCATTTGAGGAGTTTGAAGGCATGAAAATGTGCCTAAAAGGAACTAGTTCAAATGTACAACGAGTGCAAATTGAAGGCAAGACAAAGCAAAGAACAAATGTGAAAGAAGAAGCAAGAAGAGTTGGAGACAGAGGCAGTTGACGCAGGATGAACCCCAACTAGTGCCAGATCAACAGACAACAAAAATGGTTCTCCTTCCAATAGCCATCCAGCCCTGGATTCGGTGCATCATCTGGAGCCAAATGACTCTTGTTCAGCCCAACACTTGTTAATATTTCTTGTAATTTTCTTTGGTTTCTCAGGTTATTTTGGTTATGTCTTAAGGATACTTACGTCTAATTACCCTACCCACAAATTATTAGGTTAATTTAGAGCTCTAGGACTATATATAGTTCCTTAACTTTGTAATTCAAGACAACTTACCTACGAACACTTTTATTTCAATTGAGAGAATCCTTATGGATAAAAATCCTCTTTTCTTAAGTGTTAATCTAATAGCTCTTCTAGAGTTCTTAGTGAGACTCCCGAATTCTTCAACACTTGGGTAGGGTAATTGAATTGGATTGATGAAATCCAAACTAATAGATCATATTGGAAGAAAATCATGGTCATTAACCTCTTATAAAGTCTTGGGAATGATCTCAAAGGTGTGTATCTATGATTGATTTTGAACAAAGAATCCATATCAATTTTGAGATCACATCACTTTCGTTGATATAATGATATTTTTTGGCAAGAATCACTCATTTAAGTGAGAGTAGCAATGAACATTGGAAATCCAAATTTATAGATATTTATTTGCTGAGAGAGTTAAGAAAACTCTCAGAATGGCTCCTATTGGGATATCTATTCCATATGACCATTATACACATGGACACCTAATAGGAGTTTATATTCAAGAGTATTTGGCATTATGCCATTAAGCTGAAAAACCAGCTTAAAAAACAAAGAATCATAGAGGAAAAACAGTTGGGAGAATTCTGTGATCAGTTTACATTTGATATGCTTAAACTCCCAAAATCCTCTAAGTTCTCTGAAAAAGAGAATAAGAGATACCCATCTATTAGGAGGAAGACAAGAAAGAAATCTCCTAAAGAAATGAAAAAATTTCCTAAATATTTTAGGAAATATATGTAGGAATTGCCTAAATTAATATTTCAATGTAATAGATGTGGCAGATTTGTTCACTATGCAAATAATTGTAGGAAAAAACAAAAGATTGAGGCCTTATAAGATGAGGACCTCAAAATAAAACTAAGTAAAATATTACTTAGTGAAGAAGAGAACAATAGTTCCCCTAAACAAGATAATGCAAAAGATAATTATTCTTCTACCTCAAGTATAGATGCATAATGCAGTTGTAAAGCTGAAATAAATTATTTCAAGCAGATAGCAGAGAGGAGTAGAACAATTTCTATTTTATCTCAAACATAAGGAGACTTGATTAAATTAGTTAATCAAGTTCAAGATCCTTTAATTAAAAAGGGCTCTTATTGACAAATGTATATCGTTTGAAAAAGAAATGGATAGAGAGGAATATAAACCTCCCAGAGATGTCTGTTGAATGACTGAGGTCTATGATAGACTTAAAGAAAAGAGAGAACCTCTAGTCACAGCTAATGACATTGGAAGAGAGATTAAAGAACTTAAGTCAAAAATAACTTATTTAAGAATAAAAAATGTGGAGATAGAACAAAGATTATCTCTTAGGGAGTAAAATAGTGTTCCAATAGCATCAACTTCCTCTAAGAAAGAAGAAGTTCCTGAGTACTTAAATATGATTTAGCAATTAATTTCTCAGAAATGATACACTAAGATAACTCTTAATAAACCAGGAACATATAGTTCCAAATTTAACAGCTCTAGTAGATACTTAAGCTGATATAAACTGTATAAATAAGGGAATTATAACTACTCTATATTTTGAGTAAACAATTCAAACCCTTACTTCAGCTAGTGGGAATAAATTCCCAATAAAATATAAACTGTCTAATATTCATGTTTGTAACAAAGAAGTATGTATACCTAGTTCTTTTTTACTTGTAAAAAATCTATCACAATATGTGATACTAGGCACTCCATCTTTAAAGGAGATAATGCCTATACAAGTAAATAATTCAGGCATATGTGCTAAGAACGGATCAAACATAATTTATTTTGAATTTATGACTGATCCTCCGACAATTATATTGTCTAAATTAAAACAAGTTTTGTTAAAACAAAACCAAATTAATTTCCTAAATAAAGAAGTTAAAATTAATAGTGAAGGGGGAAAACTCCTCAATAATAAAATATAAGAAAGAATTTCTAATATAGAAATTCAATTTCATAAGGAAATTTGTAGTAATCTTCCAAATACTTTTTATAATAGAAAAAAGCATATAGTAGTGCTACCTTATGAATAATGGTTTGAGGAGAAAAATATTTCTACAAAAGCCAGACCATGCCAAATGAATTAAGAATATCTTGATTTATGCCAGAAGGAAATTACAAATTTTCTGGAAAAGAAGTTAATTAGAACTTCTAGTTCTCCTTGGAGCTGATCTACCTTCTATGTTAATAAACATACAAAGAAGGAAAGAGGTGTCCAAGATTGGTTATAAATTATAAACCATTAAATAAAGTCCAAAAATGGATTAGGTACCCTATTCCTAACAAAAAAGATTTGTTAGATAGGTTAAACAAAGCTTTGATATATTCAAAGTTTGACCTAAAATCTAGATATTAGCAAATTCAAATTAAGGAACAAGACAAATATAAATGCTTATCAGGATCTAAAAAACAAACTTTCAAACAAAAAGCTCAAACTAGAAAAAAAACAAAATATGATGACTTCCAATGAATCCAATTATAAGAGAAAACTTCAAACTTTTATTAATCTAAAATATTTCAAGTCCTTTCAAGACTTGAGAACAAAATCCTAGAACTCTCTATTTATAGAGACTTCCGGAACTGATATCCCGACTTCATTTATAATCTATAGCAGACTTCAAAGGTGTGGAATCCGCAAGTGCAATGATTAAACAAAACAACAAAAGGGAAATGGAATACAATAATTCAATGGTGGTTGACAAAGAATAATAATGAAACGGCCCTCAATAATAATACAATGGTTTTCGACCCAAAATATTATAAGTGTACTACAACACTATTCTGGAGCATACCTCCTAATCCATAGAGATTTCTATGAGTGAGTTAACTTGGATTAAATTAACTTTAGTTGGTCAATCCTCCATTTTCTGTTTTCCCTTGTCTTTTCGTACTTTGGAGGTAGAGTCTTCAAGACTTTTCTCTTCTTCTAGTGGTTGGCTCTCCCCTGGTATACATCCTTCCTCAGAATTAATGGACATCCTATTCGATTTCTGGACATCCTTAAATGCATTACAAAATTGAGTTTTCATACATTCTATGCATTAGATCATTATTTCATCCTTATTCAAATAAGGATACTTTTTCTAAAAATATGATCTAATCTCATTTAGATCATACTTAATTTCCAAATTTTTATTGCAGCTTAATTGTAAACTTCCTTGAATGTATAATTCAATCTTTTCCTCTATTTCCTTAGTGGTCTTTTTGGTAGGCCATTGTAACCACTATCAGAAATGAAATGTCCTAGTTAGGATAGGGATTCCAAGTTTATCTTTGGAAACAACTACACCCCATTTCTAGATCCAAGGCATTGTAAATTCAACATAATAATGCATTGTGCATTGTCCTGATAGGATGTGCCCATCATTATTCAAGGTTGGATGATTTTCAATCTAATCCTCATATTTGTTTTGGATGGCTTTCGGCAATAAGTCCAATTGTGGACCAAATTTACTCCATCATTTGCAAAACCCTGTAGGAATGGTTTTAGATTTTTGAAAATAATTCCTTTCCAAATTGAAAAAACCAAGAATGTTTTTTCTTGGGAATTTCGTAATAAAATGTATTAGTCCAGGCATTAATAGAATCCCAATAATTATACAGATATACTGAACATTTAGGGGTAACATTCAACTAATTATTGACTATTCTTGTTTTGAATGGGTCCATTCCCCAATCAATCAGGTTTAAAAACTTGATTGTAGCACATTTGCTATAATCAATTATGCCTGACAAAGTATTTCCATTGTGATAGAAATATTTTATCTCCACGGATCCTATACTCTCCAATATAGTTGAGTGGAATATCTTTGGCTTATACAATTTAGTTGTATAAAGTCTTTGACCCAGATATTTCTACATCAACTACCATGGATCAGTTATCCATGTCAAATCTTCAATTTCAATAGGAAGAATTTCTTCTTGAGTAATGTTGTCCATGTACACCTGTTTCGCATTAACCACCTATTTCATAGAGAGTTGGCCTTGTCAGATGTAGATCACTTCCCTAAATATTCTTTTATGTCAGTCATCTTCTTAGGGGTCGAATTTCTTCCCCTTCCTCTGCCTCCTTTAGCAGTTCCTTTGGAGGAATCATTGCTTCCTCTGCCATCTCTGCCTCCATACCGATTCATAAATTTTTTTTTTTTTTATACTTTGGCATTCTGCTTCATATAAACTATGAAAATTCTTTATCCTTTGATTTATTTTAAGTCTTCATTTTTGTTTTCTAGTTTTATCTTTTTGTTTTTTATATCCTGGTTGCTTTTGGTATCAGAGCCATGATTGGCTAAATTAATTGTATCTTATTTAGTTTAATCATTGATTATTAAAATTCTTGGATGAACATTCTATTCTAATTATAGTATCTTAAGATGTTTTGATATGTGGTATGTGACATGTTAAACTAGTTGTGTGATGGGTAGTAGAAGCAAAGAGGAAAGCCACAGTAAGTGTTGGATATGCCCTAAGAACATTTGATGATTTTACTTAGTTGGCATAACTTTGTATCATGATGTTATCTATATCATTATATAATTTACTTTTTTATTTGCATTTCATTAAATAAATTATGTAATATCCTTAGAATATTTTATTTCCATTCTTAAAACATCCCTAGTCAAGCGTTATTGAGATTAGGATATCTATTCCACACTGAGACTAGTATGTGCTGATTGATGACAGCCGTCATGGATATGAGATATCAAATCATCACATAGGTACACGTAGAGTACCGTGTACTGGATTGACTTGCCATGAAATCACTTCATGGATTGTTATATGAGTGTCATGAGTGATTTTGTTGTGATAATTATATCCCATCTTTTAAGTTGAGGTCATCAGAGATTCCTGCATAAAAGATTGCATACTTTAATATTGTCAAACGTCACTCTTAACAGAGTGGACAATAAAGGCATCTATTGAGTATGTCTTAATTTGTGCTGTGGAATGTTGAATGGTAAAGATAGGATTTGTCCCTCTTATCTGACAAGAGAGTGATGCCTAGCATTCTTGGTCGATTGAGATTATGAAATGCATGGCCATGCTCGAATAAGTAGATATGAGATATTTATCTTATTTGGTTTAATTAATCTACGGGAGGCTAAGAATTCAGATATTGAACTTTACGAGTATGACATGTTCCATGACTCGTGTTCAATTATGATTTCTTGGACAAAGAGATTAACACATGTTATTTTCATCACGGAAAGTTTTGTGTTGTCGCCGACATTCTTGTTAATCAGATTGTAATAATGTGTTGTTAGACACCACTGATTTTATATGATATTAAATATCATTAATGTCAAATGCCAATGTTACAAGGACCTATTGGGTCACACAATATCTCGTTTACCTAAATGTAATTGGCTAAAGTTGTTTAGGCTAATTCACGAATAGGAATAAATCTAAAACATAATTAAATGTTAATTATGTGTTAAATTGTAATTATCCAGGTTCGTTGAATCTGGACAATATTTTTTTATTAGGATTTCTATTAACCAGCTCAGTATGGATTTTGAATCCTAATGGTAATTACGATAGAATTATCTTGAAGATATTTTTACGAAGTCTTCAAGAGTTATTCAAGTTTTCTGAATGACTGATATTTTCCATCAGAGTGTCTGCGTAGAAAAACTGAGAGTTCAGAGAAATCGAAAAAAACAAGAAAACCATATTCACGATTGAATCCAGCAATTCAATCTTGTTTATTCCCATTGTTTTGTTCGTGAGACATATATATTGGAAGCGGACGTTCGTGTGACAAAGTAGAGGTAAAGGTTTGAGATTTTTGGTGGTGACTGTAGATAATAAGTTCTAACGTTCGTCTTCTATCTGAGAATCGAAACAAAAGGTAATGTCAGTACCCTCTCTAGACTCCCTCCTATCGATGCCTGGAGGAGGTCTGTTTGTGGCCTTCCCTTCAGTAAGACCTGTGTAATTCATTGACAAATGTGCTTACCATTCCAGAACTATTAAGATATTATAATAAGAAAAGATTAGCACATCTGGGAATGTTAATAATTCGATATGATTAAATTAAATAAGATATAATTAAAGTTATGTTAGGCTTATTTAACTCTAAATCAGGCTCAGTCTTAGCTAACAATACTGAGACTTCAAACTTCTAAGATTTGGAAGCCTTGAATAAATGGGTTGTTCCTACAGTTCCTTCAAGCCAAATATATAGATTTGGCTCACTGGATTTTAAATCGAAGTATTCCATAAAATTTATGGAACAAACAGTCACAATAGAGGTTAATAATCTAATCTGGAATTATTATCCCCAAGAGATCTAAACCAATATCAGACTGATGGATATAATTATATTTGTATAGGTTTGGTACCAATTGCTTTTAAGCCACTAATTATAGATGGTTTAAATACTTCTGTACTTGCAACTCTGAGAGATGCAAGGTGTTTAGATTGGAAACCATCTTTGATGGGAGTGGCTCAAACAAGTTTGAGTCATGGATTGATATAGTTTAATGTGTACTCTAATCTATGTCTTTCTTTAACAGATAGGCATTTATTTAAGGCCACAAGCTTTAAAGTACAAACTCATGGAATATATGAAATACAGTCAGAACGACTGTCTCCGAGTGCTTCGGAAATAAGTTTTCATGTTTCATGGATATAGTCCAAATTAATCATGGATTAGAGGAACTAATGGTAACCTCTATTCCAAATCCTAAACTTAATAAATTGAAGTTTAAACCTGGTGAACAAAGGATTTTTCTCCTGGAAATCCAATAAGACTAATGCTAAGTTAGAAATTCTATGAACTTGGCAGTAAGCCATCACCATTGAAGTCCGCTATAGGCTAGGAATGAAGTCAGGATTTCAGTTCTGGAAGTTTCTATAAATAGAGAGTTTTAGGATTCTATTCTTAGGTCTTGAACGGACTTCAAATATTTAAGATTAATGAAAGTTTGACGTTTTCTTTTATCCTTTGATTCATTGTAAGTCTCCATTTTTGTTTTCTAGTTTTACCTTTCTGTTTTTTTATATCTCGGCTGCTTTTGGTATTACAGCCTCATTTTCCTGAGTCAGAGATAATGGTTTTTGAAGGAGGATGAGTAGATCTTATTAATCTGCCCTCTTTTGTTTTCCATGATTTAGTAATCATACTCAACTTTATGCCTTATTTCTAAGACATAAAAAGTTGTGAACTATGGAATAAGGTATAGTATAGTATTATACTTAGCCAAATGACTATAATATTTTGCTTTCCTTTCTAGAATAAAACATCTATCAAAGGTAGAGAAATGCCAATCTCTGAATGGCTTATTGCTAAGTTCATTGAATTCCTCACTAAGCATTAGTCTTATTGGACTTCTAGGGGAAAACTCCTTTTTCTCACCATGTTTGAACTTAATTTTATTAATTTTAGGATTTGGAATAAAGGTCACCATTAGTTTCTCTAATTCATGATTAATTTGGACTATATCCATTAAACATGAAAACACATTTCCCTAGCACTCGGAGACGGTCTTTCTGACTGTGTTAATATATTCCAGGAGGAATATCCTATTTTGAAATTTTTATTTCATTCACCTATTTTCTAGAAAATTCACTAGAAATGGATGCTCTTCCTTCTGATATGGAAGGAGGTTCGAAAATTCTATAATTTCCTAAATTAGAATAAGATCTAGATATTCTTATTCTATTAGTAGAGGTGAAAGATACTTCTATGATCGTGTGTCATGACATAAACAAATTAAACCAATCTATCAAAACTACTGCAATTAGGGCAAGTAGCGTCGAACCTACAGAGAATTGAATTTAAGTCTAATAAAGATCAACTAATAAGTAACAAAAAAAAAGGGGGAAATTTTTAAAAGCTAATTTAAAAGGGAGAATACGGATCAGAAAGCAGTTAACAAAACATAACCAGTAGGTCAATTTTTATGGGATAAATCATTGATCAAATAACACAATTAAGTAGTTGGTTTTACAATTTGTCTTTGTGTTCAAATTCCTATTCTATAAATATATTTACTTCTCGTAGCTAGAAATAAAATTTCAAATTTAATCAATTAATCATACTTCGTAGTGAACAATAAATTTAGTCAATTAAACTGCATAAGAATGAAGGCATCACCAACTTCAAATTACATAAACAAAGTAGTTTTAATTCATACAATTCTCTATTGTCAAATTAAATTGTTAGCTAAGCCAAATTTAAACAATAGTTGCTACTTGGTGGATTTATCAATCTTAGCGCTAATATTTAAACCATAGCAGTATAATAATGCAAATTAATTTAGGTGATTAGGCCAAATTAATAAACACAATTAAGGAGATGAAAACAAAAATTACACAAATACTTAATATAAATATCAAATTTTTAATAGAAAAACAAACCAAATCTCATAACCCCATATCAAAATAACCTACTTCATGTTTTTGTTAACAAAAGAGAACTACTCACAAGACATGATAAAAAAAAAAAAAAACAAAAGGAATACATAAGAAAAGAGAGAGAAATTTGCCTCTTGTCTTCGGAAATCCTCGGGAAATCAATTTAGAGTTGTGTCTAAAACCATGAAAAAAAAAACCTATTTATAGGAGTGGAAACCTCTTACAAAAAAGTAATTACTTAATAAAAATCTGAAAATAAAATAGAAACCTAATACAAAAAGAAGTAATTTAGGAAAATAGTCAAATTCTAATTAATAAAGGAAATTGTCGCGGCTAGCCAATGTCGTCCAGCGCTGGATGGCTTCTCCAACATTTTTCCTGATTCCATAGTGCATCTAGTGCTCTGTCTGGGGGGCGCCGGTGCTATTTGCTCGGCACCAAATGGCTTGTTGGTTGCTCCGCTTCATCCTGTTATGGTCTGTTCCGGACAAGATTCTCCTGCCAACTTGGTAATTTCTCTGACTTTTTTCAACTAAATATTCCTTCAAACAGAAATCAAGCATAGAAAAGTAAAATATATCTAAAACAACATAAATAAGCTAAGTTACATACGATAACAACATAAAATTGCGATAAAACTTAGCATAATTATGTACAAATCATTCCCCACACTTAGACTTTTGCTTGTCTTCAAGCAAATTTGTCTTTAATCCCCAACAACAACAATAACAACAAACAACACAAGGCCTCATATTGTAATGTCCAAATCAAACACAAGACATGAATCCAAAATATGTGATCAATCACTATCCCTTCTTAACCAAACCACAAATCCCAATAAAAACAAGTAAGTGCATAAAATATGTGGAAACTTCACATAATTTAGGCAAGAAATACTCAATTCTTTTTCTAATATAACCAAAAATCTTTTAATCTTCAAGTTTTGAAAATCATTTGAATCAAACCATAGCTAGTATCAATCAATCAAACTTTCTCAATAAAGAATGGAACAAGAAGCCTTTAAAGAAGAAATCACAACCATAAGCTTGTCAATCCACACACTCTCCATGAATGATAGAAACAAGTCTACCAGAGTCGAATAGGACTTTTGGCTTGTAATGTTAGACTTTTGGAATTGGCTACAAACGAAGGATAAGGATAAGCAAATTTACAATATAGGAGAATAGATAAGTTCAAAAATTAAGGTCAAAACTCAGATCACAAATATTATCAAAATGAATCAACAATCTCCTTCTCACCAACCCCTTTTATCGGTCTTCCTTTCTTTCTTTTTTATAACAGAGCATTCTTTCTCTCTCTCACTTTTTTTACTTCATCATACTCTATTTTCTTTCTTTCTTTCTTTTTTTATACAAACCAAAGCACTTCCCCGCCCCCCCCATGCCTTCTTTCTTCTTTATTCATCACTTCCCTTACATCCTTAATTCTCCTTCAATTACTCACATTTCATCAAACATTCAATTCTTGCAAAAAAGATTCCAAAAGAACATGGCCACTATTCTCTTAAAAACGTTTAAAACATAGGATAGAAAAATAAATAATGAGGCTTAGAATCAAAGAAATAGAATAGTTAGAAGCTATACTCATTTAGGCTCAAATAAGGACCAAGGGATATAATGTAAACGATAGGCTTAAAGAAAGGCAAAAACGAGTCAAAGAAGGCCTTATATCATCCCCAAGTTAACCACATTTATATGGATTTCGCCTCAAGCATGTGTAAAGACAAGTTGTAGAGTGATAAGAATGAGGCTAAAAGTGAAATTCAAAATCAAGACAACTTTTTCATTCAATCCTTCTCGTTAGCATAAAAAGAATCATGAAGATTATTTTTGAAATAATCTTTTTAAAAGGGTTATTTAAGAATCAAAATCTAGTTTTCAAGCATCAACTTTCTAGAGTTGTAAGAATTTTAGATCAAAAGGTTATTTGTGATAGTAGAAGGAAAAACAAGTTCAAATAATTTCAAACGCAAAAGGTTTCAACTATCTCATGTCTAAATTAAAGGATTATTAATCATATCATTGGCCACAAAAACATTAAAAAAACCAAAAAAAAAAACTATCCTAAACATTAAAAATATCATGAATGAGAATAAAAACATGCAAAAAAAAATGTAAACAAAGTCAACTAAGAAAATGAAAATAAGACAAAATACATATAAAAGACAACACACACCCCCACAATTAGAGTTGGCATTGTCCCCAATGACACTAAAAACACATAAGAAAAAGAAAAATAACAAGTGGGAAGAGATATAGTCACCCTTTACGAGAGAGCTCATGAAGAAGCTCCCCGTAGGAATCTAGGGTGGACATCATGAGAGTCAAGTCAATGATTGAGTTGAATCCCAAGTTGTGCAAACTAGGATTGCATGGCTTCTTGATGGGAAAGGACTTGACACAACATGTTTCTAGAGGATTGGTATAGCTTAAAAGTGGATAGTCCTACAGAAGATGAAGGGACATCTAGTGGATGTCGTCCTTGTTCCATGGCTTCATTTTCCTCTTCCTCCTAGAGTTGCTCCTCACGAGGGTGTAAGGATGAGAGCTCTCATGACACCATATGCCATCATTACCATAAGAATACTTCAGATTTTTCATGGTGGTTGTGTTGATAATGGCTTTGGATTAACACCTGTGAAATCTTCAAGAAGTAGATGGAAGGCTTGAAAAATAGTGGTCGATAACAATGGATAGCAAAAAGCCTTATTAACTCTAGGAGCACTATGAGCAATCTGACACATGTTACGAATTAAGATGGCAGATAATGAAATTTCAAGAATATTTCCCAATCCATTTTTCATGCAATAGAGAATGTAAGCATCCAAGAAACGCAATTCATTCAAGGACGAAGCTTTTGGAAAAACATTATGATTGAGCATTTAAGTGAGAATGTGATGTGTTTCATCTATTTGTTTAATAAGAAATGTAGTGCGCTGTCGATGCTTACAAATTGCATTATAAACTAGCCATTAATTATGTCTTGCTATGTTAAAATTAAATTCCTCCACCGTTGGCACTTGCTCATCCCGTAATGGTGCCAAAATTTGATCGTGCGTCATAACGCGAACAAATTAAAACTATCTACCAAAACTGCAGCAGTTAGGGAAAGTAGGGTCGAATCCATAGGAAATTGAATTTAAGTTTAATAGAAACCAATTACTAAGTAACAAAAGGGGGGAATTTTTGAAAGAGTTTATAAAATAAAATCATATATAGAATTTAAAAGCTAATTTAAAAAGGAGAATATATATGAGCAAGCTGTAAACAAGAAACAATCCACTGGTCAATTTCTAAGGGGCTAATCATTGATCAAATAACACAATTAAGTAAGTTGGTTTTAAAATTTGCCTTAGCGCTTAAATTCATATCCTTTAAATAGATATGCTTCTCGTAGCGAATAATATATTTAATCAATTAAATTGCATAAGCATGAAGGCAACACCAACGTCAAATTACATAAACAAACTAGCTTTAAATCATTCAATTTGATTCTTACAATTCTCTATTGTCAAATTAAGTTGTTAGCCAAACCAAATTTCAAGAGTAGTTGCTACTTGGTGGATTTATCAATCTTGACAATAATATTTAAACCATAGCAGTATAATCATGCAAATTAATTTGGGTAATCAGGCTAAATTAATAAACACAATTAATGAGATGAAAACAAGAAATACACAAATACTTAATAATAAAGTTCAAATTTTTAATAGAAAAACAAACCAAATCTCATAACCCCATATCAAAATAACCTACTTGATATTCTTGTTAACAAAAGAGATATACACATAAGACATGATAAATAAAACCAAGAAATACATAAGAAAAGAGGGAGAAATCTGTCCTTTGTTTTAGGAAATCCTCAGGAAATCAATGTAGAGTTGTGTCTAAAATTATGAAAAAGAACCTATTTATGGGAGTAGAGAACCCATAAAAATAAGTCATTACCTAGTAAAAATCTAATAATAATATGGAAACCTAATACAAAAAGAAGTAATTTAGGAAAATAATCAAATTCTAATTAATAAAGGAAATTGTCGCCGCTTCTCCAATTTTTTTGCCTGATTCTAGAGAGAATCCGGTGATTTTTCCTGTGTGCATGAGATGAGAGGCTGGTGCTACTACTCGAGCACCGGATGGCTGCTGGGGCGTCTGTTGCTCCGCTTCATCTTGCCACAGTCTGTTCTGAACAAGATTCTCATGCCCAGTTGGTAATATCTCAAGCATTTTTCAACCAAATATTCTTTCAAAGAAAAATCAGCATAGGGAAGTCAGATATATCTAAAACGACATAAATATGCTAAGTTACATAAGATAAGGACATAAAATAGATATAAAACTTAGCATAATTATGTACAAATCATTTTACAACACCATTTTCATGCTAAATTATTTGTTCATCATCTTGGGTAATCATGGGCCTTGGAGGTACCGCATCTGGTACAATCTAAGCATAAGGAAAATTAATATCTTCCCAATTCAATAATTTATTTGTAGCCATTTTAGTAGTAGTTAAATTTGTTTCAACTATTACTGTCCTCCCAAGAGAACTAATTTGTCTCTCCTTTGGACATAGAGTATTCATAACTCTAAAGTGAATTCTATAGACTATTGCTATAGTTTCTGATCCTGGTAAAAAGTTATAACCATGAGTCTATACTTTAAGGCTTATGGAATTAAATAATTGTCTATCTATTAAAGAAACACATAGATTGGGGTATACATTAAAATACATCGAACCATGATTCAAACTTGTCTGAGCCACTCTTATCATAGATGGTTTCCAATCTAAACACTTTGCATCTCTCAGAGTTGCAAGAATGGAAGGATTTAAACCAATTAAAGTTAATGGCTTAAAAGCAACCTTTACCAAACCTATATGGATATAATTATATCCATCAGTCAAATATTGGATTAGATCTATTGGGGGTAATAATTCCAGATCTAGATTATTATCCTCCATTGTGACTGTTTCTTGCAGAAATTTTATGGAATACTTGGATTTAGAATACAGTGAGCCAGATCTATAAGTTTGGCTAGAAGGAACTATAGGAACAGGCCATTTGTTCAAGCCTTCCAAATCTTGGAAGTCTGAAGCCTCAGCATTTTTGTCTGAGATTAGCCTGATTTAGACTTAAATAAGCCTAACATTATTTTAATTTAATCATATCGAATTATTAACATTCCCAGTTGAACTAATCTTTTCTGATTATAATATCTTAATAGTTCTGGAATGGTGAGCACGTTTGTCAACGAATTACATAGGTCTTATGGTGGCTTTCCTTTTCGCCTCTATTGTCCATCAGGTGACATGGATAATGTCCTACTTACCATATATCAAAACATCTTAAGATACTATAATTAGAATAGAATGTTCATCCAAGAATTATAATAATCCTTGATTAAACTAAATAAGATACAATTAATTTACCCAATCATGGCTCTGATACCAAAAGCAACTAGGATATAAAAAACAGAATTTAAAACAAAAGGGTAAAACTAGAAAACCAAAACAAAGACTTATAATGAATCAAAGGATAAGAGAAAACTTCAAACTTTTATTAATTTGAAATATTTCAAGTTGGTTTAAGACTTGACAAAAAAATCCTTAAACTCTCTATTTATAGACACTTCCGAAACTAAAATTTAGACTTCATTCCTAATCTACAGCAGACTTCAAAGGTGTGGAATTTGCAAGTACAATAATGAAACAAAACAACAAAAGGGAAATGGCCCACAATAATGCCATGGTGGCAGAAAAAGAATAATAATGAATTGGCCTACAATAATTAAAAGTGTACTATAAAACTATTCTAGAGCATATCTTCTAACCCAAAGAGATTTCTGAGAATGAGTTAACTCAGGTTAAATTAACTTTAGTTGGTAAATTCTCCATCTTTTGCTTTCCTTTATCTTTTCATACTTTGGAGATAGATTGATATTCAGGATGATTTCATCCCAATGGTCTTCAAGACTTTTCTTTTCTTCCAATGGCTGGCTCTCCCCTTGTTAACATTCTTCCTTAGAAGTAGTTGGCATCCTATATGATTTCTAGACATCCTCAAATGCATTACAAAATTGAGGTCTCATGTATTCCATGCATTTGATCATTATTTCATCCTTATTCAAATAAGGATACTTTTTCTGAAAATATGATCTAATATCATTTAGATTATACTTAATTTTCAAATCCTTACTAGAGCTTAATTGTAAACCTCCTTGAATGTATAATCCATTCTTTTCCTTTATTTCTTTTGTGGTCTTTTCAATTGGCCATTGTAACCACCATCGACAATGAAATGTCCTCATTAGGACAGGAATTCCAAGTTTATCTTTGGAAAGAACTGCAAACTATTTATAGATCCAAGGTGTAGTAAATTCAGCATAATAATGCATTATGCATTGTAGGATATGAGCATCATTATTCAAGGTTGGGTGGTTTTCAATCCAATCCTCATATTTGTTTTGGATGGCTTCTGGCAATAAGTCCAATTATGGACCAAATTTACTCCACCATATGTAAAACTATGCAGGAATGATTTCAAATTTTAAAAAGAATTCCTTTAAAATTGAAAAAAAACCAAGAATGTCCTTGGCTTATACTCTTTAGCTATGTAATTTCTTTGACCCAGATATTTCTGCGTCAAATGCCATGGATCATTTATCCTTCTCAAATCTTCAATTTCAATAGGAAGAATTTCTTCTTGAGTAATGTTGTCCATGTACACCTGTTTAGCATTAACCACCTCATTCATAGAGAGTTGACGTTGTTCTGTAGATTTTTGTCTTGATGTAAATGACTTCCTTAAATATTCTTTAAGCCAGTTATGTTCTTAGGGGTCAAATTTCTTTCCCTTCTTGCTTCCTTTGGCAATTCCTCTACCTGTATAGTCGTTCATAATTTTTTTTGTTCTGGTATTCTTCTTCATATACCCTGAAAAAATGCACAGGTTAGGAAATATAGCTAAGAATTATATTCACCTTTAATCTGTTCAATTTCAAAATCGAATATAGATAATTTTGCTTGCCATCCAGCAAATATTTGATTGGATACTAGATTTTTAACATTTTTTTCAATGATTTGTTTGGCAGCACTACAACCAATTCTTAATAAGAATTTTGTTTTTTTTTTTTTAACAAATCATCTTGCATTTAACAATTAAAAGCATTTTTGTCTTAATTGTTGAATGCTTCTTTTGGGTATCATTCCATTTATATGACGTATATCTAACTAAATCCTCTTGGTTATTAATAGGATTTCTTTGTTTAAGAATCCCTCCATAACCTATATCCAAGGCATCCGTTTCCACAATTTTTTCAAAAAGTGAATTTTTAAATTTTAAACATTTTTAAATCTTACCCTTTGTTTAATTTTCTTAACTGCAGCAGTATGGTTGTTAGTCCATGGACTAGATTTCTTTTTTAATATAGCATAAAGAATAGCAATATGTTCTGCTAAACCCTTAAAATATGAAGAAATATAATTAAGACTTCCTAAAAATCTTTGTAATTGTTTTATATCAGTTATTTCATTTGGGAATTTAGAAGCAAATTCAATACTTCTTTCAATAGGGATTATTTTCCCCCAGATATGTTATGACCTAAAAATCTGACTCGAGTTTGAAATATTTTCATTTTCGTTGCTGAGACTACTATCCTGTTTGTTAGTATAAGATGTTTAAACACTTTAAGAGGTTTCAAGCGTTGATCAATATCTTGTGAAAATACCAAGACTATTATGAAGTCTAAATATTTATTGAATATATCATTCATAATATATTGAAACTCCGAAGGAGCATTCTTCAATCCAAAAGGCATTACATTCCATTCATAATGCCCATTAGGAACTACAAAGGCAGTTTTATATCAGTCTTGTTCCTTAATCCAAATTTGCCAATATACAGATTTTAAGTCAAGCTTGGAATATATCAAAGCTTTGTTTAACCTATTTAACAAATATAAATAAATAAATAAATATATATATATTGGAATAGGGTACCTAATCCATTTTAGGACCTTGTTTAATGGTCTATAATTTATAACCGATCTCGGAACCCCTCTTTCCTTCTCTGCTCCGAGGAGAACTAGAAGTTCTAATTAACTTCTTTTCAAGAAGACTAGTAATTTCATTCTGGCATAAATCAAACCGTTGTTCATTTGGTATGATCTGGCTTTTGTAGAAATAGTTTTCTCTTCAAACCGTTGTTCATAAGGTAGCTCTACTATATGGTTTTTTCTATTCCAAAAAGCATTTGGCAAATTACTACAAATTTCTTTATGAAACTGAATTTCTATATTAGAAATTCTTTCTTTTATTTTATTATTGTGGAGTTTTTCTCCAATACTCATAATTTTGACTTCCTTATTTAAGAAGTTAATTTGATTTTGTTTTAACAAAACCTCTTTTAATTCAGACAATGTAATTGACTGAGGATCAATCATAAATTCAAAATAAATTTTTCTTGATCCGTACTCAACACATATGCCTGAATTATTTACTGGTATAGGCATTATCTCATTTAGAAAATGGAGTGCATAATATCACATGTTGTGATAGATTTTTTACAAGTAAAAAAGAAGTAGGTATACATACTTCTTTGTTACAAGCTTGAACATTAGATAGTCTGTATTTTGTTGAAAGCTTATTCCCACTAGCCGAAGTAAGGCTTTGAATTGTTTTCTCAAAATATTGAGTAGGGATAATTCCCTCATTTATACACTTCATATCATCTCCACTCTCAAGTAGAGCTGTTAAATTGGGAACTATATGTTCCTGGTTTATTAAGATAGTTATCTTAATATAGCATTTTTGAGTAATTAATTGCCAAATCATATTCAGGTACTCAAGAACTTCTTCTTTATTATTGGAAGTTGATGCTATAGGAACACTATTTTGCTCCACAAGAGATAATCTATCTTCTATCTCTTGATTTTTTATTTTTAAATCAATTATTTCTAATTAAAGTTCTTTAATCTATCTTCTAAGAAGGTCATTAGTTGGCACCATAGATTCTCTTTTTTGTTGAATTTTATCATAGACCTCAGTCATTCTATAGACATTTTCAGGAGGTTTATATTCCTCTCTATCCGTTTCTTTTTCAAATGATATACATTTGTCAATAAGAGCCCTTTTAATTAAAGGATCTTGAACGTGCTCAACTAATTTAATGAAGTCTTCTTGTGTTTGAGATAAAGTAGAAATTGTTCTACTCATCTCTACTATTTACTTGAGATAATTTAATTCAGTATTACAGCTGCATTCTACATTTGTGTTTGAACTAGAAGAATAATAATCTTCTGCATTACCTTGTTTGGTTAATCTCATTCTTATTCAGCTTGTTGGGATAAGTTGATTTTTAATTCTCTCTTCTTTTTTTTTTAAGAGAATTTGTTCACCATCAATATAGATCAAGTTCAACCAAGAAATCCGAATGTTGAACTTAGGTGTGGGAGGCTTTGGAAAATTGGGAGGTAATTAAGTTGTGATTTTTCTCCCTCCTTTCTAGCAAATTCAGTATGAATTTGATATATGAAAATTTTTTTCTTTTTGTATGTGGTGCAGCTCCGAAGCAGCCTCTAGGTCACCCCAAGCCGTAATGACATCTGTAACCAAAACCTGAGAAGAAAAGGATTAGATCACCAGAGTGGGTTGTCGCTTGAGAAATAGCTCTGATGCCTAAGTTAGTATTATGAGAGAGTAATCTTGGGTAAATTAGTTCAGTCTACTTCTTTTCCCTTCTTTTGTGTTGTGTGTGTTTCGATAATATATATCGAATCAAGTGAGTTACCTTTTTTATCAACGCTCTTCAATTACATGACAGTAGGCAATTACAATAGTTGTGAGATCATATCATATCCCGTCAATTGCTCGTAGAATCATGGAGTTTCCCTAAGTTGGAATGCCTTGCCATTCTTGTGGAGGGCTACAAGCTCGCTAAAGACCATTAAACCAACTTCACGACTTGCCTGTGGATGTCGAAGGTCTCGACTATCTCTTCTGGGACATCGCAACGAGTGATTATAGATTCATATAGTGTGTTAGGAGTTACGCACATTTAGTCGTGGCATGGAAGATGTATGAGATGGATTGGATCTTATCGGGTCGAAGGTCATGGTCCAGTAATACCTCTCCTGATCTCATTTTTGAGGTCGGTGGTAGGAGGTCACTGCCCACCTTACCTCGGGACTCATGAATATGACTTTTAGGTATTAGTGTCGGGGCTTGAGCCCATTTTGGTTGGTTTATCCGGGTCATGCCCGTTTCTCCCATCATTAAACCAATTTAGAAATAGCGAGCTCGAAGGTCATGGTGCCTAAATTACCATCTTTAAGTCTTGACCACTGAAGGGTTACTCCATTTTTTTTGTAATGGCTAGTTTTGGGAGGTGATGTGCCTCATTAGTTTTAGCAGTTGCCTCAGTTCCCGGCATATCAAACTCTTTTCAGCAACCCAAAGGACTCCTTATCTCATATAAATTCGGAGGATTTTGAAGATTTTAGGATTTACCTAAACTCTTTTCTTGCTTACGGAATCTCCTATTCATAGAATTTTCTTTCTACGACACCATCCACTTCCTTCTCAAATATCTTTCTTTCCTGTGTGTGGCTAGTAACTCAGAACTCAGAACAACTTCTTCCTTAATCCTTCAGGAACTAACCAGTGATTGATCTCTCTTCACTTCCCTTTACTGTTTTCTAGAAGAAAAAAATCTCATCTTCTCAGAATGTCTTATGTGTCTGTTTACAAGTCTTTTTCCCTAGTTAGATCATTTGCATCTTGTACTCCCTCTCTCCATTCTGGAGAGGTTACTAGGTCTTTTTCCCCTGCGGATACAAAGAACGGGTATTTTACTTGCCCCCAATCACTTCTAAGGCTCCTCGAGTGACCAGTAAAGTTTCTTATCCCTCGGAGTTAGAGGTCTTTTCTGCGTCTTCTTCCTTATAAGCCTCTAAAATTTTTTAAATTAGCAGGGGGAGTGGAATAGAGAGGGAGGACGTGGTCTCTGCTAGGGAGTCTGAGCTCCCTAACAGTAGTCATGATGGGCACATAGTCCTTCACTTAACTAATCTTAGACAATCCGTTTATGGAATTTCCCCATTGCACAGCTCGTTTCCAACGCTATGCAGACAATAATCAGGTTCATTGCAACCTGTCACCTTTACAAGGTTCCAATTCCTTAGAGCTCTTTAGATGTGTCTTCAAGGTCAGTGTCTCCTCAGCACCAAAGAGTGCTATAAATTGGTTGGTACCTTCCAATGCTCCGACATTGATTGGAAGGATTCTTTCTTCTTTTCAAGGCTTCCAAATAATTTGGTCCAGTCTGAGCCGTACCTGGACTAGAATATGAATAAGACCTTTTATAATGGTCTCAGTACCCTAGCTAGTGAAGAGGAGATCGATAGGACCTTTTTGATTGGATTGGCTTGCTCTAATGTTGACAAGGTCGAGTGTAGCCAGCCGGTCTAGCCTGTAGCCTTTCTCCGCTCTACTGCATTGGGGAGTTTAGTAGATCTCGACCTCCCCTCGGGAGAACTATGAGGATTCTTCTTGATGGTAGGGTGTTTTCCTTTTTCCTTTTTTCTATTTTCAACAAGCCTCTTTCAACTTTTCTGGCATACTAACATCTCTTTTTTCATTGTTTCGGTAGCAATAAGGACCACTTTGCTCTTGAAGTCTACTCCCTGAGCTGCCACTAGCTTTGCTGGCGACACTGCTGGTGCCTCTTCCACTACTCCTGTTGTTGCTACTACTCCTTCCCCGATCTTTAGGTTGTCTTCCCTGAAGATTCCCCTTCCCCTAGGTCCAGAGTAAAAAGATTGTTGTGGCGGGCTGAACCCAGCCTACCTTGAGAAGGAGTGTGGAGGCTATTGCTCTGCAAGCTACCGAAATGCCTGCGAAGATTACTATCTCTTTTTCTTCCCCTCCCTCAGAATTGACACCAAAGGAGAAGAAGCTTCCTCCAACCTCCTCGGAGAAGGGGAAAGCTCCAGCCACCTCAAACAGGGTTGTGCAGTCGAGGAGGTCACTAAGACATTGAAGAGACTGGGGATTCTGTCCCTAGATTCCCACACTGATGAGGGGGCCACAAGGTGGGTCCCTAACCTCCTCTTGGAGTTCGCAGACTCACCATTTCAATGGCTGCATTCCCAGTCATTTTCGATGGAGTGTGCTCCTCCAGTTGATCGAGACATATGCCGACAGCTCACCAATGAGGAGCTTGACTGATACACAGCCTCCCTCCACACTGCAGTAAGTTTCTTTAATTTCTGTGTTTCGTAGTTGTTCTTGTGTCAACTTTCCTCAAGTATTGACTGTCTTTTTTCTTTATTGCAGAACCATGTCTTCTGAGGTGAGCGTCTGAGGAGACAGATGGAGAAGGTCAAGAAGGATCATGAGTTCTTTGTCCTCATCTCCGAGCACCAGGATTAGAGGGCTCGTCATGTGAAAAAGCATGCCGAGTTCGTTATCTCTGCTAAGAAGGCCAATGTCTCATATGCAACCGTAAGCGACCTACTAGGGGGGTGTAAACAGAACATGTCTGAGGCCAGGGCTGAAAATATGGTAATGTCATTGGCCCTTGGGAAAGCTATGTAGAAATGTGACCAACTGCTTGAGCTTGGTAACAAGTAGACTGATCATATCCACAAGCTCAAGGCCCAACTAGGGGACCTTCGAGGCATATGTGGTGAAAATGATAGTTTGTCTCTGCCCAAACTTGAGGGGATCCCAGCTTTACAGGCTTATGTGGAGTCCATTATTCGTTGTCGGCTCTATAGGCTCTATGATGATGTGGTTGATAGACTTCGCGAGCTCAATGTGGACTTAATGACTAACCCAGCCGTTCATGAGGGGCTATACCACCCAGACGCAGCGACTCCTCTTCCTTAGGAGAAGGAAGATGTTGCTGCAACCTCATAGGAAGAGGTTGCTGCTGCTAAGGTCTTGGTAGACATCGATCGAGCTAGTGAGGGTCCCTTTGAGAATTGGAAGGAGCTCATAGATGCATCCACTGAGGTAGAGACTGCTGAGGAGGTAGTCCATAACATTCCTCCCAAAGCATTTGCCCGACCTGAAGGTACAATTATCCATGGCTATGGAGATTTAATTACACATTATCCCTTTCATCCACAACAAGTTGATTTTGATGAGGTACTTAACCTTTCCCTAACTATTCACCTATCCTTAGGTAGAATTCCATTTGAGAATATTGTTAGTTGCCTCGCAGGTCCCTCAGAAGCCCTTGGAAAAGAAATAGATGTGGACGAGAAGGTGTTGCCGAGCTCTTTGAAGCCTCCAAGAGAGGATCAAGAAGAAGACTAAATTTGTAGTAGAATAAGATCTTTTAGAGTCTTTCTTCTTCATGTTTTGCAATATTGAATACTCAGCTTTCCGAGCTCAAGTCTATAATGCATGTACTGAATATTTTTTCTAAGAGGTCTGTTTGTGGCCTCTTTCTTTATATCAACTGGTTTTTTTCCAAGTGTCGTGTTCTGTTTCAACAATTAGAGATTGCATGATAATATGAACTAGAGTTGAAGCTTAGGCAAATAAGAATAAATAAGGTCTCAAAAAGCTCTACAAACTTAACTTTTATTTAAGCCTCTACAGTTTGATATGCACTTCATAAGACAAAAATTGAAAGAGTTCGTGAAGTCCTAAAAAATGTTCAATTTCCCAAGTTGTATAGCGATCTTGCAAGGTCTGGAAAGGCTTAAAAATCCTTGGGCATAGAATTTCTTTAGATGGCAAACATTCCAAGGTCTTAGGAGTTGTCTTAATTTGAGATCAGCGAGCTTATAGCTTCCTCCTTTGTGAACTTCTTGGATTATGTAAGGTTTTTCCCAACTTTAATGTAACTTTGCCAGTTGTCCTTATTTTCCAACATCAGAGCTCTTGAGGACCATTTCTCCAGCTGTAAAATGCTTTTCTTTCACCTTCTTATTGAAAAAATTTGCAACTTTCCTTTTGTATCTTTTGTCGGGTGCCATAGCTTTACTTCTGACTTCTTCAAGAAAGATGGGGCCTATCCTTCTGTCCCTCTCGTTTAAGACTAAATCATATTCAGTCAATCTTAAGGACTTCATTCTGACCTCTACTGGAATTACGGTCTCTGCACCAAAACATAGACTAAATGGTGTTTCTTCGGTAGCTTTCCTAGGTGTGGTTCTGTATGCCCATAGGATGCTTGGAATTTCATCTAGCCTTAAGGTTTGTGACCTTCCTTTCGTGAGTCTTTGCTTGAGACCTTCTAGAATGGTTTTGTTTGTGACTTCAGCCAGTCCATTCGCTTAGGGATAGGCTACAGAGCTTAATCTCTATATAATATTCAAATTTTCATAGAAAGTCTTGAATGGATATCCTATAAACTGTTATCCATTATCTGAAAAAATGGCTTGGGGAATAACGAATCTGCACACGATGTTCGTCGAAACAAAGGATTGGACATTTGGCGAAGAAATTATTGCCATTGGCTCAGCTACAACCCATCTGGTGAAGCCTTCACAATTAGGACTTGATCACCCCCCACTCCTTTGGGGAAAGGTAGTAATATGTTGATTCCCCAGATATCAAATGGAATCGACGTGTTGACGGATTGATAACTTGTTAGTGGTTCGTGTGACTTGTTTCCATGCAATTGGTAGCTCGTGCACTTTCGTATGATATTTTCAATATTTGAAACCATTGAAGGCCAATAATACCTTGTTCTTAGTATTTTCTTCGCCATGGTTTTCGCTTCTCTAGGTGATCAACATATTCCACTATGCATCTCTTCAATGACATACTCTCCTTCTCCCTTGCTCAGGCATTTGAGTATTGGCCATGTATACGACATTCTATATACCTCATCACCTCCAATCAGGACATAATGAAGCACCCATATATGTAGTCAGCGAGCTTCTTTACCATCTTGTGAGAGGTCACCATCATTAAGGAATTTGTAGATTAGGTATCTCGGTCTGCCTAATCCTCTATAACCAAGTTCTCTTCCTGGTTTATGCCGCGGGAGTATAACAACTCCACCAATAGCTCGGCTTTTGTCCCGCGAGCTCCCAGTAGACTTTAGATAGTGTGTCTGCTTCTACATTTTGCTCTCTTGGTATTTGCTTGATAAGGAAATAATCAAGTTTCGATGTTATATCTCTTACTTGTTTGAGATATTTAATCATGTTCTCCTCTCTAGCTTCGTCTTCTCCAGCTACCTGGATGGCTATAACTTGTGAATCAATTTTGGGGTGCAATTTTTGCATTTTTAGAGCTCTTGCGAGTCATAGAAATGCTAAGAGAGCTTCATATTTTGGTTCATTATTCGAGGATGGGAAGTCGTATTTCCCAGAGTAAGGGATTCTCACTCCTTCAAGGCTGATCAATACAATTCCCAGACCTGAACTTTCCATTTTTTTAGAACCATTTGTGTATATGGTCCAGATATTAATTTCACAAGTGCTTGTCAGCTCCAGTGGAACTCTTGTGCATTTTTCTACGAAGTCTAATAGAGCTTGAGCCTTGATCACTTTCCTCGAATCAAATTCAATTTGATATCCCGAGAGCTCAAGCGACCACTTCATTGTCCTGCCCGATGGGTCGAGTTCATCAAAGATTGTTTTAGTGGCAGATTGGTTAATATACTCTTATTGGGTAAACTTCAAAATAGAGCTTAAGCTTCCTTGAGGAAATAAGAATTAGGTGCATGAATTTTTCGAGGTCTGAATATCTAATTTTTGGACCTTGTAGTGAACGACTTGCATAATAAATTTCAAATTGTAAATCTAACCTTTTGCTAGTTGCATCGAGCTTACTGCCTTCTTTGTTGCAGTTAAGTACATCAAGATCTCCTCTCCTGACCTTAGGGAGACAAGTTGTGGTGGCTTCCCCAAAAAATCTTTCAGTTTGTTACAAGTTGTTTAGCAAGCTTCAGTCTATTGAAAATCTTTCAACTTTTTAGGATGTCATAAAATTTCTCTCCTTTGCCAGCCATCTTGCTGATGACACGTCCCAATCCTACCATTTTTCCTATTAGACTCTAGACCTCTTTAATGTTTCTAGGAGTTTCCATGTCCAGTAGTGCTTCTATTTTATCAAGATTGGCATTAATGCCTCATTCTGATATCATTAAGCCCAATAATTTGCCCGCCAAAACCCCAAAGGTACATTTTTAGGGTTGTGCTTCATATGAGCAGCTTTTAATTCCAGGAAAGTCTCCTTGATATCTTCGATGAAGTCTTCGAAGGTCTTGGACTTAATCACAATGTTGTCCACATAAACCTCAATATTCCTTCCAAGTTGGCTCTTGAAAACCTTGAGCATAGCTCGCTGGAATTTTGCTACTGCACTCTTTAGACCGAATGGCATCTTGGTGTAGCAATAGGTCCTGACCTCTATGATGAATGAGGTTTTTTCCATATCTTCTATTGCCATTGGGATTTGGTGGTACCCCTCGTAAGCATCTAGGAAACATAGCCATTTGTAACTGGCTTTTGAGTCTACCATCTGATCAATGCTCGGGAATGGGTATGAGTCCTTTTGGAAGTATTTATTTAGTGTGGTGAAATCCACACACATCCTCCACGTCCCTTCTTTCTTTGGCATAACCACTGGATTGGCTAGTCATTCTGAGTACCCAACATCGAGAAGAGCTTGAACTTATCGGGCTACAACTTCATTTCGCTCTGGAGCGAAGGTCTTTTTCTTTTGCTTCATCGATTTGACCCCTAGTCTGAGCCCGATCTTGGGCTCTGCTATTTTTCTGTCAATACCTTCGAGGTCAGTAGGTTGCTAGTCAAAGACTGTCAAGTATTCCTAGAGGGACTTAACGAGCTTACCTTTAATGGTGGAAGGCAAAAGATTGCCAATCTTGATTCCTTTCTCATGGAATTCGGAATTGAGGAAAACTTTTTCTCCTTTACTGGCAGCCTAAATTCTAAATTCTAAATTCATCATTCCCTTTAGAAAGGTCAATGAAATCTTCTTGCTCGCGTGTTGCCGAGGTCTCTGTATTATCAGCGAGGTAGCATTCTGTGGCTGACTGCTTGTGTCCCTCTAGTATAACTCAGGTTTCCCCGACCTGGATCCTCATGCAGTAGATTAGTAAGGAGATTTATGCCTTTATGGCTATGACCCCTTTCCTTACCAAAATTGCATTATAAGTTTTGCGTGCATCGACCACCAACCAGTCCATAACCTTAATGACCCCATTGCCATCCACATAGACCGCAATTAGAACCCATAGAATCCCCTCTGCATAGGTCGTGCTACCATTGAAGCTGGTCGTGGGAATGTCTAACTTTATCAGTGACCTTCTGTCTATTACCATTTGATCGACTGCCTTTTTGTACAAAACATTCGCTACACTTCAAGTGTCAATCAGTATCTTGTGTACCGAGAAGTCTCCAATCTAGAATGACACTATCAGGGGTTTTAAATCTTCTCCCCGAACTCACTTTGACCTTCTTTTGATGGAATTTATTTCTCCAACCTGAGGTCATCGGTTGTGTGCAGCTGCTAGAGATGGATTTGCAGGACTTACTTTCTGAGCCAGGAACTCTTGCAAGTGGCCCTCCTTGACTAGCCTCCCAGTTTCCTGCTTGAGGTCAAAGCAGTCCTTTGTGAGATGACCATGGTCCTTGTGGTAGTGGCAAAATTTTTCCAAGTCACTCTTGGCTAGAGGAGTTTTGTGAGGTCTCAGCGGTTTCAGTTAACCCTTATTTTCCATGATCACCAATATTTCTGCCTGCGAGGTCATTATGGGAGTTGTTACTAGGTCTGGAATAGTCTTCCTCTTCTTGTCTGAGGACTTCCTTTCGAACAGGGTTCCTTCCTATCTCTTTTTTATGACTGTGGGCTTTTTGGATGCCCCTTATTATCTTTCTTAGTGGCTAAGGCAAAACCAAGAATCTTTTTCTGGACTGACATTTCTTCAGCCTTTATTAACTTTTCAAGGAGCGTTTACATCTCCTTGATGGTCTTTTTTGGCTCTTCCGCCAGCCTAACAACTACATAGCCCCCTTGCAATCCTCGCTTGAAGGTAGTGAAGTAGATAACATCGTTCTTTTGCTCAATTTCCACCTCTTCATCAATAAAAAGACTGTAGGAACTCATAGTGCTCTCACCAAACTTCTACTTCATATTTAAACAAACCGTTTTAAGTCTTTTTCACACCTTTTGCTACTCTAATAATTCTTCAAAAACAGCTTCTTCAACTGAGTCCAGATTGAGATACTTGCCCCTAGAATTCCTTATGATGGATATCTAAAGACGTTGCTCAAAGAGGCTGACCACGAACACTTGTATGTCAAATACAAGTATCCATTTTGAGAATAATGTTGAAGACATTGAAAGAATTTGTCCAAGACGAAGAAGAACAGAACAATTTCGGAGCCATGCTCGAGAGGAATGAACTTGGAGATAAAAAGGAAGAATTGAAGTTATGTAATGCATGTTCATCTCAAGACTTCCAGGATTACAAAATGAAGCATTCAAGTGAGCTCTAAGGCTTGGAAAGTTTTGGGAATCAAGTGGACGAAGGCCAAGAAAGAAAGGACCAAGATCAACCTTGAAGCTAAGCTTGAATATGCAATACATAAGGCTGAATTTTCGGAGTTCTTGGCCTTAGAATCAATGGAGATCATGCATGATTGGTTGGGAAGGAAGGATCAATGAAGCATGAAGTGGAATAGCCTTGAAAGCAAATGGACAACCATGACAAAGCTGGAAAAAGGCAGGACATCCGGTGCGTGATCAGTCCATCCGGCGCCGGATCAAACCGAGCAGCATTTCAACAAATTCCAGAGGACATCCGGATCCAATCATAACCAGTTTCTGCTGAAGCCGTTCTTCTACGTTTTGTTTCCTTTCATTTGCATTTTGAGTTGTATTTTTTTTCACCAGCCTTTTGCCAAGCTTAGCTTAGGGTTTAGTTAGCTATTTAAAGGCTTTGTTTCAGTCAAGTTGAAACCAAAAATCAGAAACTTGAAGTTTCCTTTCCTTACAAAGATCTTTTGTATGAGTGTTCTTAGAACATCCCAGATTAGGGTTCTAGACACTAAACCTTGGGCTCTCAATCACTTTGGGTGAGGTATTGAGTTGTCTTCCAAATAAAGAGGATGGTTGTTGTAGTGGTTTAATCTACAAAGGTCTTCCTAATCTCCCAAAACTTACCTTTGATGAGTAATTTATTTTATACTAATTTGGTTTGATTGTTAGTGTGAAAATTAACCCTTTCAACTTACAAGAAAATCACATCACCTTAGAACCAAAATTGTGCTTTCTTGGTCAACGTGGACTCGAAAGCTTGGCACTTGACATGATCAGGGTAATCGTACATTTCCATGTAAGAAAAGTATTCATCAATGTGCTGTAGCGGTTCCCCTGCGTTGTCATATTTTGCCTCCACGTGTGGGGCTTTGAATCTTGGTCGCATACGAAGAGTCCTGATGCTGTGGACGAATGGCAAAGGCTCCAATAGGTCCATGTTACTATGTATCTCTTGATTACCATTTTTCTCCTGATTGGTTGGGAGAGTCGTTCTCCTTAGTGGATTTAGGGCTATCCCTCGAGCGTAGCTGCCTGCCCTTTCGATCAAGCTTCATCAAAGGGGTATAAATCCTCCAAGAGGAGTTCTTAGTGAGCTCCACTGCTTGTCAAGACTGCTTTCCTGACGTTGACCTGGTGACATGGCAACTCAGTTGAGTCTGTCTCTCAAGTCATAACCCCTTCCATTGCTCAGGGTTTCTCTTAGGTTGGCCATAGGTGGGACTCTTTCGCCCTATAATCTTTCCCATGCTTGACCTAACTCCCGACCTTCCTCATTTTGTTGGGGGTCATTCCTTGTTTCTGAAGGTAGGGACGAATCAAGCCATGTGCAATCCCCTTCATCTTGAGGCAATGGTGTTTCCTTTAGAGATGGTACAAGAGTACGTCCTAATGACATGTAATCTCTTTTGCCCGAGATTCCTTCTAGGGCAGCCACCATGAGTTCTAAGAGGTCAGTTTGAACGGACACCCGACTCCCCTCTGATCTCTATGGTTTGGAGCTGTAGCTATTGTCGGTCTGGTCAAGGTGCCTCTGTCCACCGCTCTCATGATAGGGTGGAGGGTTCAATAAGACCCTTCAGGATGGCCCAAACTACCACGGTCTCGGTTGTTCTTATTGATCTATTGGCCCCAGATTATTCTTATTCTCCTCCATTGGGGCCAGGTCTTCTGGAATTGCTTCTACAGTGCACGATTGCATTTTACCGGGCGATCTGCCACTACTTGGTGGCTGAACGGGTGTTGATTGTGATCGAGTCATCATGATCCTTGCTTTTTTTTTTTTTTTGTGTATATTGAACAAAGCTAGGCTTTAGGATGTCTTTCTCGCAGACAATGCCAGACGTGGTGGGGCTTAGAAGTAGCCTTCGGGTCACCCTAAACGGTGACGATGTCCGTAACCGCAACCTGAAAAGAAAAGGATTAGGTCACTAAAGTGGGCGGTCGCAGAGGAATAGCTCCGATGCCTAAGTCAATATTTTGAGAGTGTAATCTTGAGTAAATTAGCTCAGTCTCTTTTTTTTCCTTCTTTAATGTTGTGTGTGTTTCGATAATAGATATTGAATCAAATGAGTTACCTCTTTGATGAGGGCTCTTCAATTACACTGTTGGGATTTATACCTAAAAAGACTACCAATATGATGTAATTTTTGATTTAGTAAAATTAAGGTATTGTTTGAATTATTTCTGTGCATATATTTTTCATACAATAAGGTCTAACTGATTTAAATAGATCATCTATGTGCTAGGACGTTCAGCATAGTAAGGTATGGATCATCGAAAGTTTAAATCATAAGGAAATTGTTCTTGACTGTATCATGAAATTGGGCGTTCCATTGAATAAAGGTCATAACACATTAGTCTCTTTTAAGTGAGGTGACTTACCTTCAGTCATTGGGTAGTGAACTCGGACTACATGTGTTAGCACATTTTGAATGTGTAGAGCAGGACCACAAAATGACAATTCTCTAAATGTACTATCAAAAAAAAAGAGAACTAACGTCATTGTGCCTACTACGTGGACACAACCCTGTAACATGAGTATGGGTTGGTGGTCTACTAGGTTAATGTGCCTTAATATAATATAGTTGAGGTTTCTTTTGTACGAGACCAATAGCCTTTTATATTAGGTACATTAATGTAGTTAGTTGAGATAGAACTCTACAATAAGATCTCTATGCCATCTCTCTACTGAGATAGGTTAATCGCCCCCTTGTGGATTGTTCGAGTTAATTCATAGAATCCGAGGCCTTGGTAGTACTATTAATATAGTACTGAATATTCTTCTAGTGAATATTCAATGTGAATTAACAAATTGAACTAGATACCAAAAGATGGTAGATGCTATTCAGTAAGGTGACAGTACACCAGACCTATGGTCAATAGTGGGTGTTACATAGAAGGGTAAATGTGTCAATACACCTGTAGTCAAAGACTAAGGGTTGAGTTTTATCTCAACAAGCTTTCTGTTTCTAGAGCAATGTTTCTTGGAATACATCATTTTCTTATGGTGATAATAGAAGATGTTTAAAATGGCTTAGTATATTGCTATTACGTAGTAAGGATATTTTGGTCATTTTATGGAGCTTCGAGCATTGTGTGTTAAGGTCTCTTATTTAGCCCTATAGTTTATGAGTGATTTTATATCATTCTAAAATGGGAACTAAAGAGGAATTAATTTTATTCTAAATGATTTATTTTATTTTGTCTTATAATTAATTTGGACTTAGGTCCATAAGATTAATTATTGATTAGGCCTAAATAAAATAAATGAGTGGCTATTTATTTTTATTAGTCTTATAATTAATTTGGACTTAGGTCCATAAGATTAATTA
>JAOXNR010029997.1:0-23013 GCA_028571225.1 Parsonsia alboflavescens | reverse complement strand
GCATGTTATGCTAATATGTAAAAAATTACTTATTTAGATTATAGTATTTTACACTTTTTCTCAGAAAATGATAGCCTGTTTGGGCATAAATCCTAACAGTAGGCACAGGGGGATCGTGCCAGAACTGAAAGGTGTGATGAGTGGGATCCATATCTCCGCAGTTTAATTTCTAAATTAGTTAATAAAGAATTTTGAGGCACAAAATATTTCGAGACACGGAAATAATTTTGAGACAAACTCAACACATTTCGACATACGGTTTCTAAATTAACCCAGACTTTCAATTACATTTCTTTCAAGACACACAGCAGACATTTTGAGACACAAAGTAAACAATTTTAGACACACAGTAGTCATTTCTGGATACCAAGTTATTTCGAGACACAATTTATACATTTCAAGACACAAACTAAACCTTTCGAGACACAAAAAACCCTTTCTAGACACAAAGAAACATTTCGAGACAGAATCAAACCCTTGAGAGACAGAATCAAACAATTTCTAGAAACAACAAACAATTTCGAGACACAACAAAAAAATCGATATAGAATCAAACAATTTCGAGACACAGCAAACAATTCGAGACAGAATCAAACCCTTTTGAGACACAACAAACAATTTCGAGACACAACAAACATTTTCGAGATAGTTTCAAACAATTTCAAGACACAACCAAACAATTTCGAGACATAACCGAACAATTTCGAGATACAAATTCAAATTCATGCACGATTGTCCAAGATAGTTTCAACAAAATACAAAATCGAAGTAAACAACATTTAGCATATTCGACATAAAATAAAGGTTTAGGTTTGAAGAAAGCCTACTAGTAATGGTAGCGGTGACGATGACAATGAAGTGATCTACTGGAGAATGGCACCGTCGCGAGAGTGTAGATTCTATCGAAGTGTGTCATGAAAATGGAATAAGAGGCAATTTCGGTTGAGAATGAAGAAAATGAGTGGAAGAAGGGAAGAAAGGAAAGAAAGGAAAGAAAATGAGTGAGAGTAGAAGAAATATGAAGAGTGGAGAAGGTGGAGAGTTTCGATTGTTTGGCGATGAAGAAGGTGGGGAGTCAGTCTTGAAATGGGAAGAAAAGGAACCGTTGGTACCCTTGTCTAGATTTGGATATAAGGGTAAGGAAGTAATTTTCCATTTGTTAATTTTTATTACCCAAAAATGTTAAAATTGACTTTTGGGTAGAGATTGAAATTGGGGCAACCCAATTGGATAGTGGATAAATTTGAATATATTTGAGAATTTCCACCTTATAAAATGGCACGCTGCTCCATGACTAAAGGTACACGCATTCATTATCCTTATTATGAATTATTTCTCTCAAGAATTAATTTTTACTTAAGCATGGGAACTGTTTTTGGGGCCTTCCCGAGAACTTTTTTTTTCTAGCCTTGCAAGAGTTATTGGGCAAAGGATTGTATTGTGATTTCTGGGTATCCAAAATTTGGAGTACCATGATAGGCACCCTCTGTGAGAAACATATTGGGTTTTCAAAAAATAAAAGAACTCCGCTCGTTGAGGATCGCCGATGGCTTCTGAAAACAACAATGGTGGGCATACACATCAAGAAGACAACAGAATGACTCCCTCATCAATGATAAGCTCTAGTCGCGAAACCAACACTACAGGTGCCCAAAGAACTCCAACTCCAAATGCATAAATTACATAGAGTAATTCTGCTTCAAGGAGACATCGTCCTAGACAAGCTACTGCAGTAGTTCATATCGCTTTGCTTGAAAGGGTGGCTGAGGCCCTGGAAGCTGCCGAGAGATGGCAGATTGAAAATCATTCTTATAGTAGGACTCTGTCACATCCCTTGAGCATTACAAGCCAGGTGGACATGAGAGAAGTGATCAACAGAAGGAGAAGGCGAAACTCGTCATCTCCTCGACAACAAGTATCTGAGTAAAAAGTCTACGCCATCAAACTATCGAAAGAAAGAGAAGAAGGATGGAGTCATCCCGTTAGAAAACTCACTCTCGAGAAACATATGAAGATAGATCCTCAGCCCATGAGGGTAACAGAAGTTGGTCACCAAGAAGACTGATTCAACCTCGAACCTTTCTCCAGGGAGATTTTGCGTGTCAAACCACAGAAGACCCAGACACAGGAGTGGATCTACTACAAAAATCCCTTTTCACAGATGGAATTCGTTTAAAAAGAATGCCACCAGGTTCCGCCCATCCCAGATAGCAACAAAGTATGATTGGACCACAAAATCACAACTTCATGTTCATGAAAACATATCTTATATAGACATGTTTGAATATCCAAATAATGTAAAGTTCAGAGCCTTCCGTTGCACTTTGATAAAGAAGGCGCAATCTTGGTTCAAGAACCAACCTCCGAACAACATATCCAGTTGAAGTTAGCTTAGGGATCTCTTCCTCAAGAATTATCAAAGTAGTAAAATATGTGAGAAAGACCTCAATCACCTTTTCAACATCAGGCAAAAACCTAGAGAGAGCACATGGGAATACCATATCCGCTTCAATGAAGAGGCCGTGGTGATTGACCAAAAGAAGGAACAATGCAATTTACATTTCGGCTTTCAAGCAATGGCTTCGTGGAGGATATGTTGCAGCCCTATTGGCAAAAGAGAATTTGAGAATGATTTAGGAGTTGTAGAATTTAATGGAAAACTCATCAAGGGAGAGAAGGGAGCTATACAATTTGACTATACAATTTGACTCTAAGAAGTCTATTCAACCAAACAAGAAGGACAGAGATAGATTCTCATTGAACTACAAACCAACTACGAGGTACCAAAAAAGAGAAAAATGGTAGAATTTGTGACCACCCCACTAAATGAATCCTGGATGAGTCTGCTCATGGCCAGTGAGAAAGCCGGGATCTTAGAGCACCCCCGAACCAATGAAGTCTCCCACTGAAAAGAGACTCAAAAGAATTATTTTCTCTACCATAAGGAAATAGGCCACCTCACGAAAGATTTTGAAATCAAAAGAGAGGAAGAAAGGCTGATTCGAGAAGGACATTTCAAGGAATTCATTTCTCAGATAGCGACTCAAAAGGACAGGCAAGATCTGCCCCTAAAAGAGAAACCAACAGTGGAAATTAACACCATAGAGCCTCTCCCAAAGCGATCCAGAATAGAAGAAGAGGAGGGCACACTAGACAATCATCATGTCAAGAGGATCCTAATGGACACTGGGAGCGCAGTCAACGTGTCATACAAAGAGACTTTCCTCAAAATGGGAGGAAGGAGTCAGGACCTGACCCAATGCCCACAAACTCTCACCGGTGTTACGAGACATACAATATATGCAAATGGAATGACTTACCTATCAGCAGCTACTTGGGAGAGTGAACGAGTAGTGTTGCTATGGATGGAATGGGTGATCATCGAAGTCCTGGGAAAATACAATGCAATCTTGGGTAAAAAAATTGATATTAACTCTTGGACCAGAAGTTTCAATCTTACAACATCACCTGAAGATCCATCATCTAAGTGGTGTAAATTTTATTTGGAATGAGAACTACCAACAAATTTTAATTGTTACCTGTCGAATCTACAAAAAGTCAAATAGATGACTCTCTCTAAGGAGGATCCCAAAGCTAAAATAGAATCAGCAGTCAGCACTGAAATTTTTTTCCCAAATCAGACCTACCTGGGAAAAGGAGTCAAGATAGGCAGAATGATGTCCTCCGGGATAAAGAGTCAGCTCGTGACAATCCTTACTCAGAACCAAGACGATTTTTTTTTTGACTTTTCCTTAAACCAAAAAAAAAAAAAAAGATGGTTTCGCATGGAGGCCCCAGGGACACAGACGGGCCGGTAAGGTAGGCGTGAAGTTTGGTTAACTCCAACGGCTGGCGAGGATTCGAACCTCGGTAAGGGCAAGATCCCAAACTGACAGCCTACTCGTTACATCTTCTCCGCTTGTCCTCTACCAGTTCGTGCACATCCCTCAATTTATACTCCACTAGCACAAGGGACCTCTGTGACAAGTGAGAGGGATTTTGCCCGCAAGGGACTTTCCCCTTGAACCAAAAAAAAAAAAAAAGGATGTTTTCGCATGGACCCCAATAGATCTTACAAGGATTGACTTGAATATCACTCTTCACGACGTAGGACTCATTCCGGGAACCAAGCCAATGAAACAGAATAAGAGGGCCTTCTGACTAATAGGAATAAAGCCATTGCTACTTAAGTAAAAGTAATCCTTGATGAAAATATATTGAATAAAATCCAGAATTTGGAATGGTTGTTAAATCCTTTAGTCATGAATCTTATAGGGTGTTCATTGACTTCACCACGTTGAACAAATTTTGTAAGAAGGATTCCTCCTCTCCCCAATATCGACCAAATGGTAGACTCTACCACGGGGTATCAATGGTTTTGTTTTTTAGATGCATACAAGGGCTATCACTAGATAATGATGGCTAAAACAGATATGAAGAAAACCTCCTATATAACAGAAGGATTAACCGACTGTAATAAAAAAAATGTCTTTTGGATTAAAAAATGCTGGAGTTGAATTTCAGAAGACTATGCACAAGATATTCAAGAGTCAGCTAGATAGGAATGTAGAGATCTATGTTGATGATGCCGTTATCAAATCTAACAAGACTCAGAGTCTGCTAGGTGACATTAGAGAGATGTTTGAGACTCTAAAGAAAGTCAATATGAAGCTCAATCCTGAAAAAATATGCTTTTGGATAGAGGCAAAGAGGAGGATAGAGGCAATTCCAAATAAAATCGTTGCATTGATCAACATGATATCACCAAGGACAGTCAAAGAGGTTTAGAGTCAAGTTGGGAGTATGGTGGCACTCGACCGATTCATCAGCAAGATGGCAGACAAAGGAGAAAGATTCTATACTCTCATAAAAGAGCCCATCCAAATTTGAATGGACTGAGGAATGTGAAAATGAAATTTGAATGGACTAAGGAATGTGAAAATGATGCATATCAAGGAAGAGCAATCTTTGCATGGAAGGATTCATGGAAGATACCATTTTATGAGATTAGAAGATTCAATCTACTTGGCTTCAAATGTGAGGGGTTACAATTCAAGGCTACTCATAATAAAGATGATGTTCATGAAAAGAAGAAGATCATGTACAAGAACTTGTATTTCAAGTACGAGGATGGTATCAATAACATCTCAAGATTAAGACTGAAGAAAGCCTTGGTGGAAATTTTTCAAGGAATTGAAGGACTTGAGACTTTCTTTGAGAATTATCTTGTTATTAGATGAAGGTTCTTATACAAGGATTTATACTTCAAGTTCAAGATCAAAGATGGGATGAAAATGGCTTGCAAACACATCTTGATGCATCTAAAAAGATGTCATTTCAATCCAAGGAAGCATTAGAGGGTGAGGAGTTCAAACCAAAACAAGTCAAAGAGGTGCCAAACAAAGCAAACCTCACAACAATTGGCCAGGCCACTGGTGTCGGTTGAGCATTAGCCTACAAAAGATAATTTACTGAGGCTGACCGAAGTTGGCATCAACTCTGACTATGCGAAAGTTTGATATTTTCTTTGAGTTTTCTTGGTTTCTTCTTATTATTTTTGTTATGTATTAAGGGTAAACATGTCTTTTAACCCTAAGAATTATTACGTTTAATTAGATTTTTGGGAATATATATACTAGTCTCTTATCTTTGTAACCTTTCAACAACTTTTACAAACAACTTAATCAAATTTGAGTGATTCCATTTTGGATCAAACTTGCCCACTTTTGAGTGTTCTTCAACAACTCTTCTAGGGTTCTTGATTGACTTTTTAGGGGTTTTCATCACTTGGCTAGAGTGTTGAATTGGTTGATGAATCTTAAGATATTGGTTGATGTTGGAAGACAATAAAGGTCAATGTTCCAGCTATGATCTTATAATGACTCTTGGGAATTGTTTTCAATTGTTGTGATTAATATTGATCAATGTAAGGTTCTTTTTAAGATCACATCATATTAATGTAGCAGAGTCTAGGTTTTTTATCATAATTTTGGACTATCTTATTTGCTTTCTTTGTGTAGTCTTAGGATCATATCTGTTTCATTACAAATCTATGATCTTATGAATGTTTTGTGTTTGTTCTTCTACATCTATCCTAGTTCTTCTCTTGTGATCCTATTGTGTTTTTTAGAATTGTGCCTAAGGCCAAAAAAAAGGGAAAATTCTATTTATTAGGTGATTCTTCTTTTATCCTCTATCTCTACAAAGAGAAAAATATAAAAAAAAGAAAGATAAAAGACCTTGTCTTGAAGAAGAATTTAAAATCATAAAAAAGATTATAAAGAAAAGAAAAGTGATTCATATTGAGATCTATTGAAACTACAATTGAAATCTCTTAAGAAGTTTGTTCAATTGTTCGGTAGAGATTGAATTTTTGATCTGTTGTGTTGAATTGTCTATTGCCTACTCAAAATTTGCTCACAAGGCACTTGAGAAATTCAATGAAAATTTGGATCACAAATCTTTGAACTCAAGGTGTTTCACAAAAGGACTTTCAACTTTTTCTTTGGATTCTAAGTGTTTATCAAATTGTTTAGTCCTCATTGACCTATTTTTTTGGAATCTCTTATCTTTTTGGTTCTTGTTTGTTGAACAATATTAACTAATTGATTAAGTTTTGCGGCTACTTTGGCATTCCTTTGCTTGAGTTGAATGTATTGTTCTTTTGAGTTAGTTAAGAACTTGAAGAAGAGTTAGAGTGGCAAAAGAAGTAAGGGGGTGAATTCATTAGAGAAATAAAAAGTCAAATAGAAGTGTGATCCACGAGTAAAAGGTGAGGATACATATTTTTCCGGTTTTCCTTTGTACTTACAACATGGCTAAATCATCATCTCAAGCCTCACACGTTGAAAGAAATGACAATGTTAACTATGCCACACTTTTGGAGAAGATGGAAAAATTTTCAAAAAACATGGAGGATATGAGAAGGGCCTTGAACTCAAAGGTTGAGAACTTTGAAAGAACAATAGAGGAGCACACAACTAATAATTCGAGAAATCATGTGCAATGAAAAGAAATGGGGGGTGTTCTTCTAAGAAGTATGTGCCATATGAAGGGGTTGGTAGAATCAACCAACAAGTGAGTCCATCTAGAATTAGACATGAATAGGAGAGCTATGATGATGAAGGTTCATATGACTATGATCATAGAGAGAGGTCGAACAGATATAGGAGAAACGGAGGACATGAGAAAAATGTTGGGAACAACAAGAATACCATATTTCTATTGCTAGAATGATCCAAAAGCTTACCTTACTTGTGAAAGAAAAGTAGACTTGTGCTTGAAAGTCATAATTACTTGGAGGAAGAGAAGATGGACCTAATCGTTGAAAGTCTTAAGAGCTATGTCTTAGCTTGGTGGGATCAATTGGTGAAATATAAAAGAAAGTAGGGGGGGGGGGGGTGACACACCTATTGCTACATGGGAAGAAATGAAAAATATCATGAGGGAAAGATATGCATCAAAATTCTACTACAAAAATGTTTCTGAAGGTGCTAAGAATGTGAGTGAGTACCATAAAAAGTTGGAAATTGCATTGAAAAGGGATAACTTAGTGGAGAATGAAGAAGTTGCAATTAGGACTGTCAATGGGCCAGTATACCCGAACCCGGGCCTAGACTCGTGACCGACCCATTTATCCCGAAACCGGTATATAATTTTTAGATCCAGACCCATTTAGAATTTAATAAATGGGTCCAAAATCGGGATTAACTATCCCGTACCCGTTTAGGACCCGACCTGGATAGTATATTAATTAAAAAAAAGAAGACTTTTTATAGACCATTATATCTATCATAAGTTATATCTAACGGTTGTGATACCCTATCTTTTAACTTCTTACAAATCATTTTTCACTTTGCACTGGTCCTCACTCTTCATCACTCTCACTCATTTAATGTAACTTACAAACCCACTCTCAGACAGTCCTACTCACAACTCTTCACTCAAATTCCTTCTCTTCGAACATCAATCTTCAATCTCAGACAAGAAAGAACACATGGAGATGTCGTTCGATTTAGTCCCATTGGTAGGAAATTTGTACTCTCTCAGGTCAGTCTCTCAGCCTCTGCTTCTTCTCTTCTCCTGAAGTTTTTATTCTTGCACTTCTATCTTTTCTGATACTATGAGGGAGTCAAGTCAAGAGAGTAGTCTGAGACTCTTGGAAAATTAAAACTGAAAATGACAACTTCAAGATCTTTCACCATTGTGGTGGGGTATCATATCCATGGGGACCATTTAAGAAAATGGTTGATTTGCTGTAGGGACCATGTAAGAAAATGACAGATTGAAAAACAATGGTGAAGATTTCATGTTTATGGTAAAATGAGCCTTTTTTTCTCCTTTTCCAAGACTATATAAATGCTAGCTTTTGGATACTACCTTCACCATACTACATGCATGCTATGGTGAGGTTTGAAAAGGAGTTGGGTGTCTGGATGGTTGAACAGGCTTGGATTTTTTTTTCTCTTCGAGGAGTTTTTGTTGGGTTCTTGTAACACACTTTCGTTTTCTTGATTACTTAATATAATGTTGTTAGAAAAATGCAAATAATTAATATTAATTCTTTTTTATTCTTTTTTTAGGATGTCAAGTACACCTACGAATTCATTACAAACATCCAGTTCCAAAGCATCCACGGAGGCCAATCAAGTAGTAGATTTGGATCAAGTAGTAGATTTTAGGAAATATATAATCGGGTTAGGTATACCCACCCGTTACTCGTACCCTAATAAGTCGAAATCGGGTAAGCATGTGTTTTACCCATCGGGTAAACGGATGGGTTCGGTATATGGTTTTTCTCAATGGGTTTGTTTCCGGGACACTAGGTTTTGGACCCATTAAGACCCGTTTACAGGCCTAGTTGCAATGGATAGATTTCTCAATGGCTTGAATGAAGATATTTGGGAAAGAGTTGAACCACATTATTATGAGTATCTTGAGGATATGGTATGCATGACTATCCAGGTTGAAAGATACCAAAGGAAGGAAGTCAACATATGGAAATCTTTTGGGAGTTCAAATCATGGAACTGTTTCAACAATCTACTCCCAAGCAAGAGGTGAAAGCTAAGGTAGGTGATATGAGTAAGACACTAGTTCAAGAAGTTATGGTGAAGGAACAAGCACAAGAAGATCCAAGTGAAGTCAAGGTGGACAGTGATCACGAGACACTTGTTGAATAGGAAGTTCAAAATGTACTAGCACGACATGACAAAGAAGAAATGAAAGAAAAGATGGAAGAATCCCAAAAAGGGGAGGTTACAATTGTGAAGAAATAAGAACAAGAGAGACAAGAAAAAAAGGAGCTTGAGAGAGAAAAAGAGAGGAAAAATGAGAGTGAGCTTGAGAAAGAAAAGGTGAATGAGAGTGTTTTAGTGAAGAGAAAATAGATTTTCATTCATACTTTTAACATTGACAATTCTTTTCTTAATGTTTCCTTGTCTAGGTTACAAGATTTTGAAGACTTTAAAGAAGGCAAGCTCAAAGAAGGCAAGGATAACTTGGTAATGAGTGAAATGTTAAAGTGATATATTCTTATCTCCACACATGGTGATAAACTGTTGAAATTTGAGCATAAAAAGTTGTTGCTTATGAGTATATGTGGATTTGGAGATGCTTTTGATGTATGTGAACAATTCATTCTTGTTAATTCTTTTAAGCATGATAATCTTTTGATTAGTAGAAACAAATTGTGTGTTTCTATTAGTTTGTCAAAAGCTTTGGAAGATCTTGTGTTTGTGAAGGTACCATTTGTGAAAGAGCATGCTTGCGGTCATGTGTTTGTTGTTTCGCGGCAAGTCATACATGGTTAATTCTATAAGCATGTTTATTCTTTGTTTGGTGAAAATGCTATGTTCATGCCTATGGGATCTATGTATGATTTGTTAATTGTTGAATTTCATGGGAATAACTTGGAGACACATTCTTATGATTTGGGATATACGTGAATGAAATTTCAAAGTTTGTCTTAGATAATAGAGTTTTGTGGATCTTTGATGTTACAATCCTTGATTCAAACTTGTACTTTTGTGGTCTTATGTTTATATTCATTGTTGATTCTAAGTTCATAGTTATCTTGTTTGAAATGTACTTCATTGTAAGTATGAGAAGAAATTCTATGCTTTTTGAGTATCATTCTTTGTTGAAATTTTGTGATGAAGCATCTTATGTTGGCCAATTGTTCTTTAAGGAAGTAGTGAAATTTAGTGATCTTGGAGATAACATGGGTGCAATGTGTTTGATCTTTATTTGATGGAATTATATGATGTTTTGGTTTGTATTTTGTGCTACCACTAGAGACTTGTTGGGTACTTGGAAACAATTTCTATCCTTCAATCAACACAATGTTGTCCATATTGATGATAGAGTGAATTATAACATACATGAAGGTTATTTTCTAATTCATTTCACACATATATGGTGCATTTTATGGAGAATATTTGAATGATAGTTTGAGAAAATGTTTCTTGTGCTTACATTATATAACTATCCTTATTCCTTTAAAGAAGATGCAAGGTTTGGAGTTCTTTATTATCATGCATTACGAGGTCATCAACCTTTGAAGGAAGAAATGGTAAGACAATTTCATTTTACAACTTCTATGGAGGAAAGCACTTGCCAAGTCTATGAGGACATTGATTCATGTAGTAAGTATTATATTACTTCTTCAATCAATGTTAGTGATCATTCTCTTCTCTATGTAGGACTTGAAGATTCGAGGACAAATCTTTTTAAGGTGAGGGGCAATGATGCATATCAAGGAGGAGTAATCTTGGCATGGAAGGATTCATGAAAGATACCACATGATGACATTAGATGATTCAATCTACTTGGCGTCGATTCTGAGGGGATACAATTCAAGGCTAATCATTATAACCATGAAGTCCATGTAGATGAGGATGATTTTCATGAAAGGAAGAAGATCATGTAAAAGAACTTGTATTTCAAATACAATGATGGTATCAATAAAATCTCAAGATTAAGATTGAAGAAAGTCTTGGTGGAAATTGTTCAAGGAATTGAAGGACTTGAGATTTCTTCGGAAATTATCTTGTTATTGGATGGAGATTCTTTTATAATGATTTACCCTTCAAGTTGAAGATAAAAAAATGTGATGAAAAAGGTTTGTAAACACATCTTGATGCATCAAAAAAGATGTCATTTCAATCCAAGAAGGAAGCATCAAAGAAGGGTGAAGAGTTCAAGCCGAAAAAAGCCAAGGAGGCGCCAAACAGAGTAACAAGCACGACAACTGAGCAGGCCACTAGCACCAGTTGAACATCAACCTGTAGAAGACAATTTATCGAGGTTGACATACATTGGCACTGGCGTCTATCAGTCTCTGACCAGGCGAAAGTTTGGTTTTTTTCTTTGGGTTTTCGTGGTTTCTTCTTGTCATTTTTGTTATGTATTAAGGGTAAACATGTATTTATAACCCTAGGAAAGAATTATTAGGTTTGATTAGTGCTTTGGGACTACATATAGTCTCTCATCTTTTTAACATTTTAACAATTTTTATAAACAACTTAATCAAATTTAAGTGATTAAATTTTGGATCAAACTTTCTTACTTTTGAGTGTTCTTCAACAACTATTTTAGGGTTCTTGATTGACTACTTAGAGGTTTTCATCACTTAGCTAGGTTGGGTTGATGAAACTTAAGGCATTTGTTGATGTTAAAATACAACAAAGGTCAATGAACTAGTTATAATCTTATGATGAGTCTTGGGATTATTTCAATTAGCGTGATTGAGATTGATGAATAAAGGATGCTTTTCACATCACATCACGAGATGAATTAAAAAAGTTTAAAATCTTCCTCGAGAAACCTTCTCTGTTAACAACTCCAAAGCAGGAGGAAGACCTCCAAATGTATCTAGTAATCAACTACAAATCCGTAAGTACCCTTCTGGTAGTATAAAGAAATGGGAGTCAGTTCCTAGTCTATTATGTCAACAGGATATTAAGTGGAGCTAAAAACAGTTATTCTGAACTGGAGAAACTTCTATTTGGGGTATTCATAATAGTTAGGAAGTTGAAGCCTTACTTCGAAACCCAGAGAGTTAGAATATTAAAGGACAAAACCCTTAGGCAAGCCCTCCAGAAACCTGAATTATTGGTGTTAGAGATCAAAAGGCCCACTTGGTATGGAAGGACTCTTAAAAGATATCATATGAAGAAATTAGAAAATATAAAGATGAAGTCTATGTAGATGATGAAGATGTTCATGAAAGGAAAAAGATCATGTACAAGAACTTGTACTTCAAATACGAGGAAAGATCAATATTGAAGAAGGTCTTATAAGAAAATGTTCAAGGAATGTAGGATTTTATGACTTTCCTTGAAGGCGATCTTAATAATGGTTCGAGGTTCTTGTACAAAGACTTGTATTTCAAGTTCAAGCTTGAAGACAAGATAAAGATGGCTTGTAAATAAACATATTTTGATGCACCAAAAATAATTTCATTTCAATCTAAGAAGGAAACATCGAAAAAGGATGAAGAGATAAAGCTAAATGAACTAAGAAAAGGCCAAACAGTGCCCAATCGGACAACAAACTGGCACCAATCGAGAGTAGCCTACAGGGCAGAAAAGAACTAGGGTTGACCCATGTAGTCCTTGACCAGACACAACTTTGTTTGTTTTCTTTGAGTTTTCTTGGTTTCTTCTTGTTATTTTTGTTATGTATTAAGGGACAACATGTCTTTTAACCCTAAGAACAAACTATTAGGTTAATTTAGGATTTTTGGACTATATATAGTTCTTATCTTTGTAATTCAAATAACAACTTTTACAAACAAATAAATCAAACTTGTATGATTCCTTTTGGATCAAACATTACTTGTTAAAATGTGTTCATCAAAGACTTTTCTAGAATTCTTAGATAACTACCTAGGGTTTTCAATACTTGGTTAAGATGTTGAATTAGGTTGATAAAACATAAATCATTGGCTCATGTTGGAAAACAACAAAGGTCAATGAATCTATCTTGAGTCAATTGATGAATCTTAGGAACTTGGGGTTTTTTTATATAATTAAGATTTAGGCCTATAGATTAACTTAAGATCACGTCATATTTTTGTATCAAAGCTTAGGTGTTCATTAAGAGGTTTGTCTACCTTATTTGCATTTTTTGTTTAGTGTTAAGATCATATTTGTTGCATTGAAAATCTATAATCTTATGAATGTTTTGTGTTTGTTTTTTTACATCGATCCTAGTTCTTCGCTTGTGATCCTAACATGTTTGTGAGAACGATGCCTAAGTCAAAAACAAGGGCAAATTTTATTTATTTGGTGATTCTACTTCTATCCCTACAAATGAAAAAGTTATCAAAAAAAAGGATCAAGAGGAAAGGAGTTGAGAATTAAGAAAAGAGTCATTGGCCGATCCAATCCTCAAACAATACTCTTTTGGCCACTTTGGTCCCTAAAGTTTTTTTCTTTTTGCCTGTTTAGTCTTTAAACAATTTACGAGTTGGCCATTTTGGTCTTTTTGACCGGAATCTTAAAATATATCACCGGAATCTAGAGTCAATGGGGGACTGACCAAAATGGAAAGGGCATTTCCGTTATTACACTGTTCATCAGATGAAATTTGAAAAAGACAAAATGCTGCCAGACAAATGTTGAGCTTGAAACAACAATCTTTCGGACTTGCTTTAGAACAGGCACTAAGACAGGAAACCAAGCCGTTGGAAACTTGGTTACTCTCTTCCTTCCCTTCTTGTATTTCCCTTCATTATGGCAGAGCTACCGCACTACTGATGGATGGAAGTATTAAACAACCAGCATAGAAGGGATTTTCCAAGAAATATGCTGCTAATAATACCTTTGGAACAAAATAGTACTACTTCTATATAGTAGGGAGGGGTTGGTAAATCGGTCAATGTTGGGAAGTTGAACCACAAAGTTGGGATGTCGTTGTCAGTGTCATTGTCAATCTAGAGGGGTTCACTGTCTTCAGAAGGTTTTTTTTTTTTTTTTGTTCCTTCAAATTTCACCGAATAAACAGTATAATGATGGAAATATCCTCCCCATTTTGGTTAGCCCACCGTTGATTCCAAATTTCGATGAAATTTTTTAAGATTCCGATCAAAAGGACTAAGATGACCAACCTATAAATTGTTTAAGGACTAAATGGGCAAAAAAAAACTTTAGGGATCAGAATGGCCAAAAGGATATAGTTTGAGGATTAGATTGGCAATAACTCATTTAGAAAATTACAAAAGCAAAAAAAAAACAAAAAGAAAAAAAAGAGGAGAGAGAATGAGAGAGTATCAAAAGAGTGAAAATGATTGAGATCTATTGTTGTGGAAGTTGAATTCTATTGAAAAGTTGATCAAATTGTTGGGTAGAGATTGAATTGTTGATCTATTGTGTTGAATTGTACATTGCCTACTTAAAATTTTTTATCAAAGCATTTGAGATTATTGTAAATTCATTGAAATTTGAATCATAATTCTTTGAATTCAAGATGTTTGACAAAAGGCCTTTTAACTATTTCTTGAATTCCAAGTGTTATATCCATTTCTTTGTGCTCATTGACCTGTTTCCTTGAAACTCTTATCTCTTTGGTTCTTATTTGTTGAACAATATTGACTAATTGGATTGAGTTTTGCCATTTGATTTAGTATTCCTTGCTTGAGCATTGCTCTTAGAGTTGGTTAAGAACTCGTAGAAGAGTTTAGAGTGGTGAAAGGTGAAAGGGTTGAGTACATTAAAGTGGAAAAAAGCATAATTGAAGTGTGATACACTAATGGAAAGTGAGGATATCTTTTTTCCCTTTTTTTTGTTTTTTTCATTTTGTAGGTGAAAACGTGACTAAAGGAGCTTCTAACTCATCTAGTGCCTTCAACATGCGAGAGGACAACTCTAGAATGGCTTATATTGTGGAGAAGTTGGAGCAATTGTGAAAAGAGATCTCAAACAACATAAATAATATGGTGGACATGAGAAGGGATTTGAGTTCAAGGGTTGAAAATATTTGAAAGAACAATAGATAAGCACATACCTAATCCTCCTCGAAACCATGTGCAATAGGGAGTAAGAGGAGGAGGAAATCAACCTAGTTCATCTAAGATGTACCACCAAGGACAATTGATAGAAGAGATCTACAAAGGAGTCTACCAAGAAGAAGACATGAGTTTGAGGAGTACAATAATGAAAACTATTATGACTATGATGTTGTCATGGAGAAAAAGAAAGGATGGGAATTCTTATTCTTACTATAATGAACATGGTGAACCATTGAGGCATGGAAGATAGTGGGGGTTGAAAGACCATCACAATGTAAAAATGAAAGACAAATGTCCAATGAAAGAAATTCATATGGGAGATATCATGGAGGCTCAAGTCATGGTACTTTCTCAACAACAAAATAAAGGCAAGGTGAAAAGAAGTTTCAAGAATGTATTGTTGAAGAAGATCAAATTTAAGAAACTCCATGTCATACCCCATGACTCAAACGTAACACACCTTGTATTAGTTAGTCCAACATGCAAGACTACATGATTATTAACCATACATCGAAGAAAAATAAAACAATCTGTTATTTAAAGTAATAATCCTCAAAAAAAAAAAATTACAATTTATATTGCCTCTGAAACTAAATACAATTTCAACAATAACTTCCAACTAAATCAATTACAAATCTTCAACTACATCTCTAATCCAACCAAAACAATATAAATCACATACAAAAGAAGAGAAAAAGAGGAAAAGGTGGTATTAGCATACATGGGCTTAGTAAGTAGTTCCAGTCCCATCTCAGGTGGAAAATAATTATATTTTTTTAAAACTTTTAAATAGACATTCACATGCATAGTCTTTTCAATAAAAAGGAGATTTCTTACAAAATAATCAATCAAAGAAAATAATTTTCAGCCGCATGTGTAAAAATACATACAAACTTATTTACATACATACTTGGACACATGCATACATAGGTTCAAACTCTTCAACATAGGGACCAGTACTGGATATCCAACCCAACTTTTTCCCAGTTAGGCGGGTTATAAAAACTTGATTACATGACCTATTAACTCACTGGAAAGTAGACAGATTAAAGAATTGGCCTTCTTTGGTATACATAGAATTATAAAAGTCATACATACGTTTCATGCATTCATACATCATACCATCCATGCAAGCAAATACTTAATATATCCAAAATCATTATCATATTTAATATATGAAACATTTATAAGAAAAGTATAGAGAAAGTGTTTCATAAAAATCGGGAAAGGATAGATATCACCCAATAATAATCAACTCCTAAACAAAACAAAATCTCAACTTAATCCAAATTTTATAAATCTTTCAAAAATCTTAATCCAAACTCTACCTCCTCTAAGAAATTGAAAATCGAAACTAATATTGGAAAATAATTAATTTATCAATATATTTTCAAAAAATCCATTATATTTAATCATAATATAATTTAATTTTAAAATAATAGTAAATATAATATATAACAAATTAAAGACAAAATAATATAATATAATATAATAATACTAGTAATGAGAAGAAAAGAAGTTCTGTTCCCATCCTCAGAAACCCCGATTGGTAATGATGGAGCTCAGAAGTAGACTCCGGGTTACCCTGAACCGCAATGGCGTCTATGATCACAACCTGAGAAGAAAAGGAGTAGGTCACCGGGGTAGGCTGTCGTCCGGGAAAGTGCTTCAACACCTAAGTCAATATTCTAAGAGATTAATCTTGTGTCATTAAGTTCAAAAACACTATCTTTGTCCGTAGATTGATTATCATTTGATTATACATTAAAAATGAAGTTAGTTACCTCTTTGATTAGGGCTTTTCTATTACATGACAGTAGGCAGTTAGGATACTTGTGAGATCATGTCAGATCCCTCCAATTACTTCCAGAATTGTGGAGTTTCCATTGATTTTGATATCTTGTCATTCACGTCTCTAGTCAAGAGCCACAAACTCGCTGATGATATTTGGACCAACTTTGCAACCTGCCCATGGACGTCAAAGGTCTAGACTATCTCTTCTGGGAGGACAGGTCAAGTGATTAAAGACTCTTGGAGATTGTTAGGAGTTGCATACAATTGGTCGCAATATGCAAGATGTACGAGATGGATTGGAGCTCACTAGGTCGCTTTTTGGTGAGACCTCTTTTGAGCTCATTTATTAGGTCAATGACTCGGGAGGTCGATGGTAGGAGGTTCTTGCCCACCTTTCCTCTATGACTCGTGAGTCTAATTTTTAGGTCTTGAGATTGGAGCTTTAAGTCTATTTGGGTTCACTGCTCCGGGTCGTACCCTGTTTAAGTTGACTCGTCCGGGTCATGCCCATTTCTCCCAGTCATTACCCCCCTTTAGGCTCAGCGAGCTCAAGGTCATAGCACCTAAATTGCCATCTTTAAATGGTGACCTCTGAAAGGTCGTGCCATTTTCTCTGTAACGGCTAGTTTTTTGGAGGAGTTGCTCCTCATCAATTTTGGTAGCTGACTCGATTCCTAAAGTACTGGATACTTTTCAGCAACCCAAGGGACTCTTCATCTCATATAAATTAGGAGTCCTTTGAAGATTTTAGGATTTACCTAAACTCTTTCTCTTGCTTGGGAAACCTCTGCTCTCAGTGCTTCCTCTCTGCAACATCCTCTGCTTTCTTTTTGCAACACCCTCTGCTTTCTTTCTCGAATTTCTTTTCTGTCTTTATCAAGCAAGTGACTCAGAGCCCAGAACAATTTCCTTCTTAGCTTTCAAGGAATTCTAAGAGTGAGTTTTCTTTTCTTTTTATCGTTTTTCTGGAAAATTTTCATCTTCCGAGTAAAAAGAATGTCTTTTGCATCTTCTGCGTCTAACGCCCCTCCTCTCTATTCTGGAGAGGTGGAGCGTCCCATTATTAACCTGGAGAATTTGGTATTTTATTTTCCCCTAATTTCTGCTAAGGCTTTCCTAGTCAAGAGTAAGGTTTGTAGGCCTTCCTTGTTAGAGGTATTCTCCACATCTTCCTCTTTAGGCCCAACTGATATTTTTGAAATTAGTGGGGAGACGGGGCTAGAAAGAGGCGACATTGTCGCTGCTGAAGAGGGTGAGCACCCTTGTAGTTGGTGTGTTGGACACATAGTCCTTTACGACCTCCAAGCTAGGGCTTGAGTTCCGAGGAGGTTGCCGATACTCTGATGAGGCTAGGGAATGCTTCCCACACCGATGAACGGACCGCTCGATGGGTCCCCGACCTAGCAATGGAGTCCACAGACTCTTTGTTTCAATGGCCACACTCCCAGTCATTCTTGATGGAATGTGTGCAGCCAGTTGACAGAGAGATATGCTGGCAACTGAATGATGATGAGATGGACAAGTTCACAGCCTCCTTTCAAACTACTATAAGTTTTTTCAACTTTTCTTTATTTTTTCAGTTGTTTCCGTTTTGACTTGTCTATATTTCTGACCTCTCTTTTTCTTTGTTTGCAAAATCAAGTCTCCTTGGAGAGCGACTGAGGAGTTAGATTGAAAAGGCCAAGATGGATCAGGAATATGCCTCCCTGATCTCTGGGCTTTGAGATGAGAAGGCTCGCCTAGAGAAGGAGAATGCTAAGCTCATGGTATCAGCTGAAAAGTCAAATGTTTCCTATACTGACATGTTCAATCTTGTGCAGGAATGCAAGAGGAACATTGAGGAAGCTGGGGCCGAGAATTAGGACATGTCTGCTACTTTAGGGAATGCAGACCAGAAGAATGAGTAGCTACTCAAGCTCAGTAATCAGCAATGGGAGTGCATTCTGGAGCTAGAGGCTCGAGCTCGATTAGAGGACCTCCAGGGCTTAAAAAAATACATTTAACCCATTTCCCCCAAAATCAGACTCACCTTTAGGCACTTCATCAAACATTGAGTATACACACATCATACTAGAATTCAGATGAAAGTTTCAAAACTCGGTCATTTACCAACAATCTCCACAAGAGCAGCTTCCATATTTGAAGTGTTGAAAACAACTTGTATCTTTTATAACAATTTCTCTACCCACCTTTTTACAAATGAACACCTTAAGTGTATCATGACAACTACAACAAATATGAATATTTTTTATACTTGAGTCATACTCTCATCGATTGTATGAATCAATCTAAAGGATGTGACTAACGATTCACTGTGTCCAAAGATCCTGCTACCTTCTTGTTCTTCTATTTCTTCATCCACCTCTATAACTCTATATGTATATATATTCAGACCATGGGTGAGATTTATCTCTTGCCCTATAAACATAAATCTTGTTTTGTAACTTAATAAAGTTTTAAGTTCTTTTTTGTTTCACATCCATATCCTGAACTGTTTCTCTCAATTTATTTACCATGTCCCATTTTTCACAATGTGCATACCAATTAGAGTTGTCAATTGGGGCCGGCCCAGCCCTACCCCATAATTTTGGAGGGTTGGGTTTAAAAAACCTAGCCCCAATAACATCGAGGGTCTTTTAGCCCGACCCTTAAGGGCCGAGGGCTGAGGGAGGGATGGGCCAGGCTGGCTCTTGGGGCCAAGGTTTCTTTTTAAAAAAAAAAATTTTTTTTTTAAAATTTGACTAGCTGGAACAAAATATGGAACTAAGCAATCATTGCTGAAGTGCTTTTTATTTTTGGCATGACATGTGGTTGCTATTAATGAAGCTAAGCTACTTTGCTTACCTAATGGAATTTATTGTTGACTCAGAGCGTACATTGTGGCTTGTGTGGAATGGAACTTATAGATTTTGTGGCTGTTAAAATGCTAAATTTTGAACCATGACACTTCATTATTGGTCACTTTTACCGGGGTAAATATTTGCATACATGATCTGCTTATATGTGGTTAAATATGAGAGTCACACATCTTATGTTTCCAACAAGGTGGAAAAGAAGAGGACAAGCAAAGGAATCTGAAATGTTTATTTTACCTATTGCATATTTTTTGCCATATAATTAGCTTTTACCACTCATTATCATCTTTATCTTGATTCATGTTGTATTCATCTGACTTCATTGAGTCTGTAACTCAACCCAATTGTTATTGGCATTTAGGGTTTTTAATTTTTGAATTGGCATCATCTCTTAGGTGAAGTTACTAAAAAAATGGTTTAATTCATAGGAACATCACTCAATTAAGTGACTGAATTATGATAAAATATTATTGCATTCTATTAAATCTTTTTATACAAAAGAAGTTAAGTTATACTTAGTGGCATAGGCAATAGTTACTGTAAAATGTTTTTCCACAAATATCCTTCATCCGAACATGGTTTAGACTCTGGAGTTGGGAACAGGACATTATAATGTGTCTTTGGAGAACAATGGAGATAAAATGGTCTTGCTTCATTAGAATTTTTGATCAATTATAATGTGTGATCTTGTCTTCTCATTTGGTAATACATTGAGTTGTACCAGTACATAGAGACATATATTGGGGGGTGCATTGATGCCTTGAATTGTACATTAAAAAAATAATTTGAAAAAAAAAAGAAGAGGGCTAGCCCGTCCCGGCCCTTGGCCCTCTGAGGTTAGGGCTGGGCTGGAGTTTTGTTGGCCCTTCAGAAAAGAGGACCGACCCGTCCCAACCCTTCAAAACGATTGGCCCTTCGGGGTTCGGGCCTGGCCGACCCCAATTGACAGCTCTAATACCAATTTAAGAATAAAACATAACTTTCTGCATTAATCTTCATTAAGAGGTTCAAAATCACAGAGCTGTTGTATCCTGTACCCATCTAATAGTGCTCTTAGCATTTCCCATATTGTGAAATTTTTCTTTCCACGATGAATGTCTCTACCTCACTAAAGAATCCAAAAAATATCTAGAAGAGCAACCATGAGTGTAGAATGTGTTATTAGGAAACTTTCTAAAATTAAGGATATACCTACCTTCGTCAATCATATAGAGAGAATAATAAGGATGGCTAATTTAGTTGGGTATTGGGATATTGGAGATGTATTCAACTCTAAGGAAATGTTGGATGAAATGCTCAAATGATTAAACATCAAAAGGTGATTTTGGTTTTGGGAGGAAATAAGTTAAAGGTCTTTTCTTCCTCTGACTAAAGCCATGTTGTTTTGAAAATCGCAATGTAATGGTTAGATTGGATGGAGACCTCATAATGGCAGATCGTAAAATATTTTGGAATAATAAAGGTCAAAAAGAAAATTTAAGGATGAAATTGTTTTTAGGGTCAAACTTTGGAGATGAAATTAGCTAATTTTCCCATTTTAAAAGTCTGTTTTATCCCTGACTAATGGGTACTTATCGGCTAAAATGGACGGAGACTCCATAATGGCAAATTGTAAAATGTTTTGGGACAATAAAGGCAGAAAAAAAAATTCTTTAAGGATGGAACTGATTTTAGGGTCAAACTTCAGGAACGAAATTGGCTAATTTCTCATTTATATAAGAAGTGTTAACTCACTCCGGATTTTCTAGTACTTCTTCTACATCATATTCAACACCATCAATTATAAACATCCAAGTACGTTTTTACACATATATTTTATTAATAGAATCTTAAGAAGTAGTTATACTAAACCCTATAGATATTTTATCCGAAGAGATACTAGAATATCCGAAGCACTGTTAACTAACTGAATTTTATATGTTTTGATGAAAAGAAAAAAAAAAGTCCATTACTTTAACTTCAGTCATTATATATTTCACTTAATTTTACAAAATATTTTTATAAACAATTTTTATTATAAAAAACATTAGTTGGTTTCCCCCACATTTTTTTTAAAGAAAATATTTATCTAATTCAACAGCAGAAGATTTTAGTGATACAAATTTTACAAGTTTAGTAAAATTTTAAAAAGTTAATTTAAAGCTTTGATAATTAAATTGTTCTAAGTTTTCTTCTAAGAAAAAATTTTAAATTTTATTTCAAAACTCATTTAAAAAGATTTTTTTTATGAAAACAGATTTAAAATTTGTTTTTAAAACTTTTTGTAGGAAAGAAAAACTAAATTTATTCTAATAAATTAATATTCCTGGGAGGAAATAATTATATTTCTATGGTAAAACTAATTTAACCCTTAAAAAATCAACTAAGTTAATTCTAGAGATGTATAAATAATAATAATAATAATAAAAATTAAAAATTAAAAATTTTTTATCTGAATTGGTTTCCCTCAATCTTCAATTTTTTTAAAAAAAAAAATCAATAAAAAGATAATCTGAACATTTGATTTCTTTAATTAAATATTTCATATGTAATAAAACATTAACCAAAATAAAATATAACTTATTATATTTAATTTAGAATTATTATAATTTTTTGACATGCGTTGCATTGCACGACAGAATTTATTTTAATAACATAAATAATGACAAAATATTTTAATTTGGCTGGGGCATCGGCACATCTGAAAAGAGAATTAGGGAACTTCAGTTTTAAAATATTGTCGCATGGAGTTGAATGAAATTGACACCAATTCAAAGTTCCGAACAACAGAATGAAAAATCATTTCTTTTCTTTTCAAACCAATTTTCTGCATCTTTTGTGAAAGGCAAAAGCTTCAGTTTAGAATATTTTGATTACTTGCAGAAATAATACTAAACTTTGAAACATTCAAAATCCTAGACCCAAAAATCTCATCTACCATAATAATTCTAGATAAGGAATTAAAGACTTTTGGAATAGCATTTTGAACTTGCCATTACTTTAAGGATCCTCAAACTTCAGGATCGAAGAACTCTCAAGAGCCAACATAGACAAAGCAAAGAGACCAAAACCCAAACAAATTCTTTTTAAATAAAATAACTTGGGTGGATGTGAAACAATCATTACTTTTGGTACTTTAATAATTGGTGTGTGAATGTGAGGGAATGTTAGGGTTCGGAGGGAAATAAACTCTTTCACCTCTTACTAAAGAAGGGGGCGTTTTCATTTTTACTAAAATTAAAACAGTATTTTTTTATTTACCTAATTTTTCACAACATTTCACAATTGCTCATATTTAAAACTAACTTTTCATTCTATACCCATTTTGACTTTTAATTAAAATAAAAAATCAAAACATAACATTTATTCTCCT
>JAOXNR010029976.1:0-23019 GCA_028571225.1 Parsonsia alboflavescens | reverse complement strand
TTAATGGAAATGTTATGGTGAACAAATTAAATTCATAACCATCAACTATTAAGTCAACTGCTTGTTTTAAAAGAAAAAATAAAATAAAGTTTGATCAAGTATTATAAGTTTAGTTTATTCTTTCAAGATTTAATTTATAAAATATATCTAAGAAAATAATTTTTTATAAAAAAAATTATTTCTTTAAAAAGAAAAAAGAAAAAGAGACGGTTGATTGTTAAAGATTTAAATGGAGCAATTCATAAGATAAGTTTCTTACTCACTATCAAAATTACCATAAATATATATAGGGTAATTTTATGTAGTGCACATTAAGTCTCTAATAATTAAAATTAACGGGTCAACATCTAATTTTATTTATTTTTTTAAAACAATATTCAATAAAAAATATTTTTTAAAAATATTTTATGTATTATATTCTAAAAGGATAAACTAAAAACCCTAGAAGTAATAGATCAACTTTATAGTTTTTAAAAATAAAGAAAGCAATTGACCATTAACTTTAGTTAAACTTCATTGCATTTTTGAATTTCATGTATATAAAAATATATATATATATATATACATATATATATATATAGGGCTTTTCTATGCTGTGCGACAGAGCACAATGCGACGACATTTTTTTTTTTTTTTTTTCAAAACAAACCACAAAACGACGTCGTTTTGTAAAAAAAAAAAAGTGGCACACTGTGCGCCGTCGCACAGCATAGAAAAATCATATATATATATATATATATATTCTATCTGGAATAAAGGAATCTCTTAACAATAGTACTTAATGTTTTGAAACATTAATTAATTTCTCTTGATTTTAAAATTATGCTTGTTATGCATTAATATAAATTTATACCAATATTAGATGTAAATATGTATGAAAGCATACATATTTTGTTTTATCAAATTAGATTTATTAATAAAAGGATAAAGAACAATATGAATGAACATATTTTTCAAATTTCTTTTCTCAAAAAGTATAAATATACAATGAGATTTTAATTTTATTAAATTAAGTAATATCTATTATCTATATTTTAATATATAAAAGTAGCTTTCAAAGCACGAGAGGTTGACACGTGTCATTCTCTAAATGTTTGAGATAAAGTTTATTTATGTACAAATCGATTATTTATCCCAACAAAGGAAAAGATATAATCACGAGAGAGAATCTTAGTAAAAGAATAAATAATAATAATAATAACATAGAAATGTTTGAAAAACTCATAACCTTCTTCCACATCGACAGTATATAAAACAAGAGGAGATTGGAGATTGTATAAAAGGATGACTCTCAAGACAAGAGACCTCATACCTTTCTTGGCCTTTTGACAAAGATCAAGTATAGTATAATCATTTTAATATCTGAAATGTGAATCATCAGCTAATATGATATTAACTCTATTTTTAATAATTTTTTGTTAAGATTCTGAAGTTTAGATTTCCTGATCAATCAAAAATTTTTACTAAAACTGAACTCACTATTGTATGGAATTAATATATAATACAAATAACTAGTATAAATAAAATATAGTATAATATTAGTTTATTTAACTGAAGGAATAAAAAATATATATTATAATAGATTTACAAAAAAAAAAAAGAAATGGTATGAATGTTAAAATTTTTATTCCATTGAATAATTAAATGTTAAATTTTAATAATTGTTATATAGATTATTAGTTATTAAATAAATATATATAAAAGACAAACCGTAATTTTGATTTTAGGACACTAATGAAGTTTTGAAATTTAAACAAATTTATATTTGAATATATTATAATAAATTTACAAACATGGTAAGGAGATTATAGAAAAGAAAAAAAAAACCCTTTTATCTTCCCAAATATTATTAAATCAAAATATAAATAGTTACAAAAATCATCATTATTGGAATTCTAAAGTTTGAGATTTCCTAATCAGGGATTATTACATGATATAAGCGTTACTGCATTTGATAAAAAAAATATTATAATAATAGTACTTTTAATTAAATAATAATAAACACTCAACAAATTCAAAACATAGAATTTACATACAATATAACTTATAAGTTAATTTAAAAAATCAATAATAAATTATGCATTAAAACTATGCTTCATTTGTCCAATTTTTCCTTTTTCCAAAATATATTTTTCAAATTTGAAACACTTTTTGATTAATCTATTTTTAAAGATATTGAATAATATATTAATTTGAAACAAAACGGTATGAAATCAAGTTATAAAAAAAGATTATAATAAGAATAATTTTTAATTAAATAATAATAATTATAAATATTCAATAAATTCAAAACATAGAATTTACATACAATATAATTTATAAATTGATTTAAAAAATCAATAATAAATCATGGTGTAAAACTATACTTTATATGTCCAATTTTTTCCTTTTCCAAGATATATTTTTCAAATTTGAACAATTTGTTAAATAACCAAATGAATGATTATGCTCTTCAACAAATGAGCTAATAATCCAATTAGGACCTGTCTGTCTTTTCACTATTTTTAGCTTTGCTCTACAACCAACACGAACTATGGATCGATTTCTTTCACACGATTGTTCTTGAGTGTCCTTTGACCTTTTATAGTTGCATTCATTTGTCTTCCCTTCCTTGGAACAAACAAATTTCTTCCATATCATTCCTCTAGTGTCAGATTTATACTTGCTATTATTTGATCTCGCATTTAATCCACACTTCCGTGCATATGCATTGTAGAAATCAAATGCTTCTTCAATTGTTCCAAACTCTTGAGAAATCTTTGGCATATATTCATTTGCAACTACACGAGTGAATCCTTGAGATGATGATACATTTTCTTCCATTTCCAGAAAATATATTGTTGTAATATAGATAAAACATGATGTTAGACAAAAATTGATGTTAAGATGAAAAGTTCACTGATATGCAAAAAACTGAATATAAAAATGAACAAAGTTCCTAGTAGTTTCCGAGTACTCATAAGCTTCCATAATCCCAACAGCTTCCAAGACAATTATCAACTAAAAGACCACAAGCCAAAGGAGATCCACTTCAAAATTAAAATAAACACCTTCTCATATCACCTTAGTGATTGAATTTAATAATTCATGTTCTGCTGAAAAGAATATAACTATGCTTCTATTCATTTTTTTAAAAAATACTTTAAAATTGGGTATCTTGGGATCAAAAGTTCTACCAGAGTGTTTGAAAATACATTTTTTCCAATTAAGAGCCTCCAGATTGCCAAGCTCAAATAGCCCTAGCATACAGTTTTGCTAGTATGTAAGAAATCGCACACACTAACAAAAAATAGGATGGTCTGTGATAGCACCTCAAATCTGAAGTGAATCAAAAACCATAAACTAATTGAAAGGAAAATCTAACGAAATAGAAAAATAATGCCAAAAGAAGAAAAGCAACAAAAATATGCATATGGTTTGTGATAAATCAATCTAGAGATAATAAAAAATTTGATGAAATAGAAATGAAACGTAATCCAATCCAAACCCACCCAAGCAAAAATAGCAATTCAAACCTAAAGATTCGAATTTGTTGATTTAGAACCTCTCAAGCCCTATTTTTCCCCCCAGAAATCGAATTAAAAACATCACTACCAAGAGAAGATTTCAAGCTCGAGAACTCACATTCTCAGAATCTTTGTTGGGCGGCGAATTGGGTTGGGCACCAAAGTAGCTCTGGCTACTTCAAATGGGTTCGACAATGCTAAGTTCTACACCGTCGACCTTGAGGATGGATTTTTTGGCAATCGTTTCTAGAAGTTGGTTGCCCGTTCTACACCGTTTTTTCTCTTTTATTTTTATATTTCAAAACGATGTCATTTTGTTCTCAAAATTTTAAATGTCAAACCGTTAACTTCACCAACATCGCTGCTAGTGTGTGTGATTTCACACATACTAGAAGAACTATATATATGCACACACACACACAAGAATTGAATTACTTTTTTGTATATATTTTTAAAAATTCCATATGGATTAGATGACTAATATCTTTTGAAAATGAATCATTATAACCATTTAATTAGTTAAATCTAATCTAGAGAGTTAATTTTTTAGAAAAGCTATACAGATTAATTTAAATCTTTTGAAATAAATTATAACCATATAAATAATTAAATTATCTAAATGAAAACTATAGTATTTTACAAAAAATTTTGTGAAAGAAGTCAAACTTTCGTAGATTTAGAAACATAACAATCCCAATACAATTGGAGAATGAACTAAATTTATCTAAAAAGAACTCTTGTAATTCTTTTAAAAATTATAATCACATGGTAAATTTATCTAAAAAGAAATAGTTAATATTTAGAAGATGTTTCTATTAGAAGATGTTTCTACCTAAATCTTTTCGATTTACGTACACATATTTCATCTACCTTTTTAAAGATTTCATTTTCCCTTCTAAAAATAGAAATTAAATAATTATAATTTTTTGTGCCAAGAAAAAAAAAAAAAACTTAGAAACCTAATAATGCATCTTCCAAAATTAAAATTTTTTTCATATATATCCTTTCAAACGAAATCAGAAACATTTTTAATTATTTTTAGTAAACTTTCTTAATTAAAAATCTTTTCATTAGATAACTCAACCAATATTACATACAAATATTTAAATTTCCATCAACTATATATTAAATATTTAATTTTCTAATAAATTATTTTACTGTATATAGATAATTGAAATATTTGTAACAACTGAAGTTGATCGTAATATCATTTTCACTATTTATAGATATACCATATACTATTTTAAAGCTATTTTTTAAAATATTAAACACTAAAAGCAAAATTTTTTTATTATAAACTTTAATGTTAATCTTAAAAGTGTAAATAATAATTTAATATATTGGACACACACATTCATGTAAGATATTATTTAAATTTCAAGATCAAAAGAAATTTGTAGGAATTACGGGATCAATCTTTTTTACCGGCCATTTAGAATAAGTTTGAAAAAAAAAAAAATTAAGAGTCACATTTTATTTCCACAATTTATAAGTCTAGGGGAAAATATAGAAATACGAAATAAAAAATTAACAATACTAATTTAATAAAACCAATCCACATCAATTTTTGCATGATTGAGAAAAATTCATTAATATCCTAAATACCAAAACATATCCAACAAATATGATCTAATATAATAATGTACTTTCTTCACACATATTTTTAGGAATAAAATTCATTTTTTTGTCATAAAAACAATTTAGATAATCAAATATATCCAATCAATTTTATATTACTTAATCTTTATGCATAAAAATATTTTGAATGACATTAGAAAACCTTTTTCCCAAAACCTTTTAGAGTTTCTTTTATTATAATAAATTTATTTTCACATATTTATTTTTTAAGAAAATTAATTAAATTTTCTTTTACATTAAATAAATGAATCCAATGTTTTCATGCCAACTTTTGGACTACACATTTTTTAAATGTTTTCATATTGTTAAACATTTTTGTGAAATGTGAAATGAAATTTAATATTAGTAAATATTTTAAAATTAAAAAAATAAATTTCATCATAAAAGTCCTTTTTCATTTTCATTCCCCAAGAAATTTGGAAACTTAATATGATCTTTTATAAAATTTATTAAATATTTTTCCTTAGAGAAATAAACAAACTCTTGAAATTAAATTCATAATATTTTTTATAAAAAGAAATTAAAATATAATTTTGATATAAACAAAACTACTCATTAATATAAATAAAAAAAATTTTGCTACGAATATTTTGGTATTTTTTTATGATATACTTTTTAAAATAAACAATTCAATATATAATACTAAATATAAATGTTTCAGGAAACTTAAGAAAATAATATATTGTTTTTAAATTATTAGATCTTTTTGTAATCAAATATTTGAGTCTTAAATCAATTAAATTCTTTTAAAAAATTTCTCATGTAAATCTTTCATATAAAGATATATATGTGTATATATATAAATATATTTATATCCGTAATTATCTTAAGATATAAATCTTCTCTTTTGGAATTTGACTTTGAATTTTTATTTTATGTTGGAATTATCAATCGCCGATGATGAGATATGTCCCTTAGTGAGAACAACTACTGAAAAGAAGTTAATTAAAAGAAAAGATATGATGCTTCTTTCAGATAATAAAGAGAAGTTAGTTAAAAGAAAGGGATATGACCTTTCTATTAGACAATTTCTTTTCAGACAACTATATAAAGGAGAATATAACTCTTCTATTAATGTATGTTTTTACAGAGAAAGAAAACATAGTATAGAAAACAATATATTCCCTTTATCATATTTTCTCAGAAATTGATTCTTAGGATTGCAAAGGGGCTTATACTCTGTAGCTAATAAAGTATGTTCATAATTGTGATATACTTTCTGATTAGTGATTCAATTTGATCTCGAACATGTCTTTCACGAGTTATTATCAGAGTCTGTTTTTGCATCTTAGAAGATATAATATCCTTTATTGGTATTAGAGCAGGTGTTATTGATTTCTGATCATTTGTTCCTGGATGTTGCCCATTTTTACTATTTTCGTATATATTATTCAAATAAAACCATAAATAGATATATTCTGTTTTTATGTTTAGTTTTGATTCCTGAAATTTGATTGCATGAAAACTGGGTCATATTCTTGTATCCGTTTTGCTCCACTAGAAATTATCATATTATTCAGTGGAAGTTGTCCTAGTTGGAAATCATTAAAAATAAAATTATTAACACCAAGATACGGTTGATCAGGAGCAGGAGGTAGCCAATTAGTACATGAATTTGGATCAGAAATTGATGGAAATTCCAATAAACCGAAATTTTGGCTTTCATCATGTAACAAAAACTTATCACTTCCAGGATCAAAGTTGATATCAGAAGAACCATGGCTTGGAACGAACGGATGCTGTTCATTTTCAAGTCGTTTGTAGTCCTTAGATCACTGGTAGAAGTGTTGAAGAGCACTGTTAAAAAAAAAAGACGAAAGGATAAGTTCCTATATATAATCTCCGGTTCTTGAATCTTTAATTAGTAATTCCTTGATTTCCTTGAATCTTGGTTAGGAAAGCTTTTACTGTTGAAAGATGAAATTACCTAAAGAATTGATTGAGTTATTCCCTGTTTATGAGAAGTTTATGAAAACTTCATATTGCTTCTTTTCATTATTTTTATTATTGAAAGGCATAATAATAATATCTCTGTGATACATTTAATTATTATTGTTTGTGGCATAATTTAATTTAAATTGTGTCTTATGAGTGTACTGAATAGTGGGAAGTTCTAAAGGGTTTTAGTAACTTTAAGAGAACTCAATTTTACTAAAAATAATTATATTAATGATAATTTCTAGTGGGGATTTCAAATGATGATTGGGAACTTAGTAAACTTTCGATTTTGAAACTCGAAGTGAAATTATTCATTGATATAATTAGTTTATGTAAAATAGATGCATAAATGATAGACATTAATGAATTGTGCTTGTGCGTCTGATTTGTTCAGAAAAAATGGCTTCTAAGAACATTGTGGCTAAATTAAACAAAGGAGAGAAGCTTAACAGTGATAATTATGAGATTTGGAATATGAAAATCCAATATGTGCTGGAAGAGCTAGAGGCTCTTGAAGCTCTTAACCTTGTTATGAAAGAGCCTGAAGATGGAATCACTGCACAACATAAAAGAGATAAGGATGCATTTGCTGCATGGGAAAAGAAGAACTCGCTTGCTTCGTGGCATTATCAGCAGCTGTACAAGAGGGTGTTTGGCTTAAGAGATTTCTAAATCATTTAGGTGTTAATAGTGCTGCAAATTCATTATTGGTTAATTGCGATAGCCAAGTAGCAATAGCATATACCAAGGATTTGAAATTCCATGCCAAGACCAAACACATAGATACCAAGTATAACTTTGTCAAGGACATGGTTGCATGAAAGAATGTGAACTTGCAGTACATATCTACACATAGAATGATAACAGATCCTGTGACGAAGCCAATACCTAGAGATGTTTTCTGTGGTCATGTGAAATCTCTAGGATTGTGTAGACATTGATGTAGTGAATTTCGTTTTTCCCCTAAATGTTCACTGTTGATGATGTGTTCTATCATTATTATTGACTACGAGTTTTTTTTTTATTTAACATTTATGCATCTCAATGCTTAGTGCATTATGTTTGAGAAAGTATGTCAAATAGACAAGAGATTAGCCCACTCACACGAGTAATCGCCTCCATTTACTAGGTGATAAATCGAGATGAAACAATTTTAAACCCATTATCTACGTGATAATTGATAGCTCAAGTTTAAAATATGAATGTCGCCTTAACTACGTATTAAGATGAGGACTTACTATTTACTATGTTCGAAAGTAAAATAATCCACATATTTTATTTTATCTTTTTTTTTGGAAGCCAGATGAGAGTTTTGATAGATTTTATAAAATGAGAGTAGATTTGTGAATTCAAGTTAGACATTGTGTATGTCTGAACTATCATCTGTACAGTATTGAAGGTCAAGACATACCCTCCATAGGAAAGGAGAGAATATTGTAGTACGTATTTCATATTACGTATGCATAACAGGACCAAAAGAGTTGGTAAAAGTTTTGATCTCAACTTTTATTGCCATGTGAGACTCTTGAGGACAAGTATTCCTCATTTAAGCACCCTCATGACTCTTACTTATTCTCAAAATTTCTATTCAATATTTGCTATCTTAGAATGTTACCAAAGATCACGAACGATTTGATCTAACGGAGCAGTTCTAGAAAAGCGAATTGAACTGAAATGGAGAGGTTTAAGGAAAAAGGAAGATCAATTCAATAATGATGTCACATTCTGAGTTTGTATTCACAGGTTGACCAATTATGATTTTGTGTTTTATCATAATTGTGAATACAATAAATTATACGTTGAGAGATCAAGAGAAAGAAAAAGATGCGACTAATCGATCTAGGAGACTGCATACTAAATCTACTCTGACTGATTATGTCCAATTTGAACTGTTATATATTCGTAACAGATGTATAACAACGAGCTCTCATGTATGCTAGTCGCACGTATTATTTGTCAATATGAACTTTGCAAAAGAAAGAGAATCTTGTTCAGCCCATCATGGACGAGTGGGAGATATTGAAATTATGAGTCACCAATGATGGCATATGTCCCTTAGTGAGAACAATTGCTGAAAAGAAGTTAATTAAAAGAAAGGATATGATGATTCTTTCAGATAATGAAGAGAAGTTAATTAAAAAAAAGGGATATGACCTTTCTATCAAACAACTTCTTTTCAGACAACTATATAAAGGAGGATATGACTCTTCTATTAATGTATGTTTTTACAGAGAAAGAAAACATAGTACAGAGAATAATATATTTCCTTTGTCATATTTTCTCAGACATTGATTCTTAGGATTGCAACGTTGCTTATAATTTGTGGCTAATAAGATATGTTCATAATTGTGATATACTTTCTGATCAGTGACTCAATTTGATCTCGGCATGTCTTCCACAAGTTATAATCAGAATATGTTTTTGTAAATTATTATTAGAATCTGTTTTTACATCTTAGAGAATATAATATCCTTCATTTTACTTTAAAGATAAATGAATAAATTGATAAACAAACGATTAGTAATATACGTGAATCTTTCGATTTACTCTTTCATTGTTTGGAATGACATTTTTCTACAAAAAAAAAAATTACTAAAATTATTAAATAATTCAAAAAGTTTAAAGAAAAAATAAATTGACATTATATGAGTAAAATTAATGATGCACTTACACTTCAATGAAATTTGGATTAAATTGTTATAAGAAAGAAAATCTAACATATCATTAAAAGTTTAAAGGTTAACATATCCTCATTAAAAGTTTCTTCGAAATGATTCTACTTTATATTAAAAAAAAAAAACTTTAAATATACTTAATTGATTTAATAATATTTGGAAAGATAAAAAAGTTTTTTTTTCTTTTCTAGAATCCCCTTACATATCATTTTTTTTTTATTTGTAAATTATTATTCTTATGATTGGGACTACTTTTATATATTAATATTAAATATAGATATAGATGGATATATTTTTACATTTCATAGTTAATTTTTTAAGTCTCTCCATCTAATTTAAGTGTGATTTTCATTAATTTTAAAAAATAAATATTGTTGATAATTTGTAAGAAAAAAAAAAATATATTTTAACTTTCAATAGAAAATTTAATATTTATTTTTATATTACGACCGGTGTAGAAATAGGTAAGAAATTAATAATTACGAAAGATAATAAAGTGAATGGAAAAGATTAATCATGATGCCGAGCTAATTAATTTATTATAAGAGTATTGGTAAATTATATTCATGAAATTTATTATTTAAACATATTTAAAAATGGTCACCATTCACTTTATTATATTATTAAACGAGCTTAATATGAACTAATAAAATAAAGCAAAAAGAGTTGCCATATTGCCTCCCAAGAAAAAAAAGGGGATAAGAATGAGACCTTCAAAAGAAAACAACAGACTTTTTTCTCCATGAATTTAAGAAAAGGACAACATAAAAACATACACTTCAGGGAATGGATGACATGGGTCGAGTCAAAAGCAGCCCAACTTCGTTGACCCTGGCACTGACCTCATCAACCCAATAAAAATAGGACAACTCAAAATATAAATAAAAAATATATATATAAATATTTATTTATTTATTTTCAACTTGTGATGCAACCTAATTTTTGGTGTTTATTGCTAACACACCAATTTCATCTTTATCTCTGCATAATTGGATGTTAATACTTATCAATATTAGAATTTAAATTCACTTTGTGTTAAATATAATCACAGCTTCTTCTTCTGCCGGCATTAGATCCGCAGCGTAACTTTTATAGTGTCATTCATAACATTACGGAATTATTGCATCTTTTACAACATCTTACAAACAATAAAAAATGGAAGATCCCAAACAGAACATCACTCCCATTTAGCTTTAAAAAATTGAATCCTTTTGGAACAAGTAATTGAACCTCAAAAAATTACATGACAATATATTATACCTAAATTTTTTAAAAGATTATATAGTTAGGGAACTCAAAAGTGTACTTGGTGCTATTATTAATAACTAGACAAGATTAACTAATGGCCTTTCAAGAATCATGACCAAAAAGAGAAGACAATGAGGGCCCTTAATTCATCATCTTTGCATGATAGGTCATTAATAATTTCCGGATTCTTTTCTCATCCTTAGGAATTAAAACTTTCAGTGTCCAATCTCATTGGCATCAATATAATTTCCCACGGCAAAGGCATCTTTACAAGCCCCTATAATTTCTACCCATCACAACGACTCCTAAACATTCTCGTTCTATAAACTCTTTATAGACCATTTCTCTCCCTAAAAAAGACCAGAAAAAGAAACAGAAAAAAAAAACAGGACAAATGGCCAGTACAAATCAAAAACCACATGCAATCTTGGTAAGCTACCCACTGCAAGGACATGTTATCCCATCGGTTCATCTTGCAATCAAGCTTGCATCAAAAGGGTTCACAATCACCTTCATCAACACTCATTCAGTACATAACCAAATCAAGACTGGATTGAAAAGGTTGGAAGGACAAGAAGATGACGATGTTTTTGCAGAAGTCAGGAAAACTGGGCTCGATATTCGATACATCACAGTCTCAGATGGCCTTCCCTTGGGATTTGACAGGTCACTCAACCATGATCAGTTCATGGCTTCTTTGTTGCATGTGTTCTCTGCACATGTGGAAGAAGCCATTCAGAGAATTATGGAAAAGGGACCTCCTCTTAATTGTTTAATCGCTGATACCTTTTTTGTGTTTCCTGGGAGGCTGGCCAGGAAATATGGGTTGCTCTATGTTTCTTTCTGGACTGAACCTGCCTTAGTTTTTACACTCTACTATCATCTTGATCTTTTGAAGAAAAATCACCACTTTGGCTGCAAAGGTACCTCATTTCTTATATCTGTTTCTCATTGCTACTTAAATTCTCAAATGGGATTCATTTTCTTACCTATTTCCTGTAATTAATTTGGTATTGTTCAAAGATTGAACTAATTCTGGATTCCATATGGGGTTAACCAAGCTTACAATGTTTTGTATAAACAGAATCTTCTCAAGATCCTATTGATTATATTCCTGGTGTGAAGTCCATTGAAACCAAGAATTTGGCTTCTTATCTTCAAGAAACGGACACAACATCAGTCTGCCATCAGATCATCTTCAAGGCATTCCAGGACACAAGAAAAGATGCAGATTTTGTATTGTGCAACACCATTGAAGAACTCGAACCGGACACAATCAAAGCCCTGCATGAGAAAGTACCATTTTTTTCCATTGGACCAATCTTCCCATTAATGGGGTTCACCAAGAGCAATGTGACCACGAGCCTCTGGTCTGAGTCAGACTGCAGCCAGTGGCTCAGCGCCATGCCTAATGGCTCTGTTTTGTATGTCTCATTTGGCAGCTATGCCCATGTGACAAAAATTGATCTTTTAGAGATAGCTTATGGTCTTTCTGATAGCAAAGTGAATTTTGTTTGGGTTCTTCGCCATGATATTGTGAGCTCAGATGATGTTAATCCGTTGCCGGAGGATCTGAAGAAGGAGATTTCCGGTCGTGGGCTGATTGTGCCCTGGTGCAGGCAGAATTTAGTGTTGAGTCATCCTGCAATTGGGGGATTCTTAACTCACTGTGGTTGGAACTCAATTCTGGAAAGCATTTGGTCTGAAGTGCCATTGATTTGTTTTCCTCTGCTCACTGATCAATTCACTAATCGTAAATTAGTGGTTGATGATTGGAAAATCGGGATTAATCTCTGTGATCAAACTCAGATCACCAGGCAGGAAGTCTTGGAAAAGATTAAGCATTTGATGGGACAAGAATCTGGAAAAAAGTTCAGAGAGTCAATCAAGATGTTGCAAAAGACATTTGAGAAGGTACTGAGCCAAGATGGATCTTCGGAAAGACATATGAATCAATTTCTCAACGACATAAATCTCAAGATTCAGAAGAAACCCGGGGACATTTCTGAAAACAAGAAAAGTTCTTTGTCTAATGGCCTTCAAACTCATTCCACTGTATAATTGCTAGATTCTTCTCCTTTTGGACAGAAAACAAGAAAAGTACTTTTTCTCGTGGCTGTTAGAGATTCACCTCTGTTCGATTCAAGTGAATGATTATATCGATAATTGTCTACGTTCTTCCATTTTGGTACTTAGCAGACAGGTCATGTTCATATTGTACATTTTGTAATGTTTAGCTGTGTTTTATTTTAATTACAAGAAATCAAGCTAGAAAAAAAAAAGATGTCATTCAGATAGATGGAAATAGTTTTGAAAGAATCTCTTGAAGCAATTATACTATTGAATGAATATCGAGATTTAACGAGGTTCACCCATCAGAAAATTCACTAAGATAAAAACATTCCAATAGGTATAGTATAAAAGAACCGTCGTAACACTCCGTATGATACGCCTGTGACAGTTTGTGATAGTGAGGTAGATATACTCCTTCCGAGTTCTATTACCAATAAATATTCTCTACTGAATATTTATTGATTCTCTACTGAATATTTATTGGTAATAGAACTCGGAAGCAGTATAATATTTATAAGGATTTTTAGTAAAGACTCCTCAGCACGTTGCTCAATCATCACAAGAGATATTCCTTTCTAAAATATAATCACAATACATTAATAAATATGGAAACATCCAATCAGATAATATCCATCTTCAAAAATCTTAAGAGATACCATATCAAAAATTAAGAATTTAATGAGCATAACTCAGGAAATCCTAAATATCTTGATAATGTCTGAATCCAACTCAAACACTGATTTGATCAATTTGTAAAACTCATAGCCAATTCATCAATATCCTGATGGATCTTCAAAAATGGATTAGCTTTAAGTTTCAAAAATAATAGTCAATACAAATATCTAACAAACTCCCCCTTTGGCATTATTATAATAACGCCCAATACAAATATCTAACAAACTCCCCCTTTGGCATTATTATAATAACGCAGTAGGAACCAAAGTACCAGTAATATAATAACAGGGAATCTGCAATATCAGTAGCAACATAGTAAAACATAACCAGAAATACTATCATCCAAAACACCCGAAGAAAATAAATGGAAACAAATGTAGTAATATCCCAAAAGCAAAGCACAAATGTAGCAATATATCCCAGAAGCACTGATCAAAGAACAAAGAACACGGATAGAAAAAAAAAACCACCAACAATTTTCTTCCCTTGTTGCCAACAAGAATGCCAAAATTCAATCGGGTAATGAAGAAGCAGAGGTGGAATCATCAGTTGAAAGAGTAAGAGCCATAGCAACAGCCTGTTCCAAGGTGGCAATTTGCCTGGGGCAGACTCCCAAAGGTCTTGTCCCATTGTTGATAGCCACAGATAAAATCAAATATGTGTTGTCCTATATCAAAGAAGTACTAGTCCCAACAGAATATAATGGTCGTGCATGTTCAGCAAAAATAATAGAATAATGAGCTCAAGTAAACCAGGGGGTCATTGATGAATGTGACCTCTAGTCATCTCATAAGCAGTATCATCAAAATTCAAACACATGACCACTGACACAAACCCTCTCAAACAGAGGAATTTCAACATTTTGAATTTCATACAGATAGTCTTAAAAATCATGCACCAGACCATCAATATAGAAATACCAATTGGACCTCTGAAGTCGCGGATCTTGAGGGAGACCTGAGATGTCACCGGGACCACTGGTTGGAGTCACATCGGTAGGAGGTGGAGTCACAGCAAGTGGAGGTGTGGAACTAGATGTTGATGAAGTAATAGTGACACCATCTTTCTTCTTCTTAGCAACCTGTTTTACACGCACCATAGTGGAATCGAAGGTACCCACAAATAGTTTCTGCAAAATCTTGTGAAGATTGACAAAGAAATACAACCAAATGGTGAAGAGAAACCAGAAGAGAAGAAAACTGAAAAACCCTTCTTTGACAATCAAGAGTATGGTAATGTAGGAAACATGCTCTGGGATTAGTACATAAATATAGGATAAAAGGTTTATTGAAATTAAAAGAAAAACTTTCCAAGTTTCAAAGTGATAGACACGAATATTGAAGACATGAGCATGGATCAAGGTATTTTAACTGCCAAGGACATTAAACTAGCCAATAGAGTTTAAACAAAAGATCACTAGGGAAAAAACTTTTGAAGCAAATCACATATATTATTATTATTATTATTTTGAATTATTGGCCTAGGTAGTCCTCAAAGTATGGCAATTTTGCCATTTTTGGTCCTTGAAGTTTTTTTTTTTTGCCTATTTAGTCCTTGAACTATTACTATTTGGTCATTTTGGTCCTTTTGACCAGTCAACAGTAGGTTGACCAAATAGTGGAGGGTATTTAGGTCATTTCACTGTTCATGAATAGTGAAATTAAAAAAAAAAAAAACAAACTCAAGTACTATTCATCTCCTTCTCCAGCAGTCTCCAACGACCTGCATTTTTTTTTTTTTTTAAATTTCATTGTTCATGAACAGGCTCGGGATTTTGTGGATCTTGAGTTCCTGGGAGAACCTTTTCCGAGGACTAAGTGGATCCAGCTCTACCATTCCAGTTCCAACCATGCTTCAGAGGAGGTGGAACACCTAGAGTTGATGTTGAGTTGTTACCATCAACAAATACTTGAGGTTTAATTCCTCCTGTTAGCTGATTTCCTAGCATATGTTGATGGAGAGGGCCAAGCATGGAATGCATCAGTCCCTAACCCACTATTTCGAATTGACATTTTTTGGGAATCTAGATGGCCCACGCTTTAGGATTGTTGCCTTTTTTTAAAATAAAAAAATTTCAATGTTCATGAACAGTAACAGTGAAATGAGTTTGGTTTTTATGGAGCATCCGTTGCAGGTCGTCAGAGACTGTTGGAGAAGAAGATGAACAGTACCTGAGTTTGGTTTTTTTTTTTTTTTTTAAATTTCACTGTTCATGAACAGTGAAATTACCTAAATACCTTCCACTATTTGGTCAACTTACCATTGACCGGTCAAAAAGACCAAAATGGAAAAATAGTAATAGTTTAAGGACTAAACAGGCAAAAAAAAAAACTTTAAGGACCAAAATGGCCAAACTGCCATACTTTGAGGACTACCTAGGCCAATAATTCTTATTTGTTTCCAAAAAAAAAAAAAAAAAAGGAGTATGGCAATCACCTTAAGTATGGTAGGATCAGCTTGATTATCCTTCTAAGATCAATTTCCCGTGTCATCGTGAAGGTCACTAAACCTAAATTAAGAATATAGAGAGAGAAAAATAAATTATCAATTATCCAGAATTTTAGTGAAGGTGTGTGTACATAATGGAAACTCATTTCCCTCAATCTGAGATAGTTTTCACACAACCACTAAAGTAGCTTTTTGCAATGATGATTTTGATTATGTATAGCTAGCCGAACCCGTAGTGAAGGTAACTCTTTTCCTAGAAAATAATCAAATTTTGCCGAACTCAATGACATTCCATTGTTCCTCCTCGTCATATCTGAGATAGTTTTCACACAACCATTAATGGAGGTAACTCTTTTCTCAGAAAATAAGCAATTTTAGCTGAAATTAAATGACATTCCCTTGTTCCTCCTTGGCATTTTTTGTTACGGAAAATTGAAGAAATCAATCATGTCTATGTAAAAAGGTAAAACTCTAGTTTCAACATTGACCTCTTCACCAAAAATACCATTTAAAAAGGCACTTTTGACATCCATTTGATACAACTTAAACTAATGAAGGCAAGCAACACGTAACAGTAGCCTAATAGATTCCATTCTAGCCACAGGTACAAATGTTTCATCAAAATCTATACCTTCTACTTATGCATATCCTTAAACTACTAATCCGGCTTTGTTTCTAACTACATTTTCAGACTCATCTGTTTTATTCTTAAAAATCCATTTTGTACCAATGATATTCATATTTTCAGGTCTTGGTACTAATGACCAAACATCCAACCTATTGAACTGTTCTAATTCCTCATGCATAGCATTAATCCAACAGTCATCTTTCAAGGCTTCATTTACATTTTTGGGTTCTATAGTAGATAAGTAACAAACAGAGCTAATAATCTCTCTATATTTAACTTTAGCCTTACCTCTTGTGCGCATACCTTCCTCCAAATCTTCGATTACCTCTTCCAATGGATGTGCTTTTTGTATTCTGGATGAGATTTGTCTCTCAACCTTCTTACTTGTTTCTGTTTGCGTCTCTGTTCTTGCTTGGATTTTATCATCTGTTGATCGTTCTTGCTTGGATTTTATCATCAAGAGTGAGTTTGTTGTCACTGTCTATATCAATTAATTTTGGAAAGCATTGTCTTACCTCTATTTCTTCATCAAGTTCGACATTTGTCATACTTGAATTTTAACATTTTGATGAAACAACTTCACCATGTAGCACAACGAAATTAATTGTTTGTTCAGTTATTTCCTCATCCTCATCAGTTTGTTCCCTATCACTCCAGGTAGTAATAAAAGACTTATTGTATTTTTTGAGATAGGTTGCACATTCAGTCTGAATGTGGCCATATCCTTCACATTCCCTGCACTGGATTCCTTTGTTAGTCCTGATATTAGAATTTGTACAATCAGAAGGTGACTTACCAAAAGAATTTCTATTTCCGATATTGTTTTTGAATTGACCGGAGTTTGGTTTGCCTTTGATTCATCTGTACATATTGTTGAAATTTCGTGAGATCAAGGACATTGCTTGCTAACCATCTTCATAACAGTCAATTTTTGGATCAATGGGATCAGCAACTTGAAAAGCAATACTTTGGTCGTTTCGATTTGGCTTTAATTTCATCTCGAAGGCTTGTAATGAGCCGATTAACTCCTCATACCTGAATGTATCGATATCCTTTGCTTTTCAATTGTAGTTACTTTGAGTGCAAACTGTTCTGGAACGGATCTCAGAGTTTTGCGTACCAATGTCTCTTCAATCATTTGCTTTCCAAGAGTGAATGACTCATTAGCTAGGTCACTCAATTTTGCATGGAAATCAACAATAGTTTCAGTTTTGTCCATCTATAATTTCTCAAAGTGAGAATTGATCATTTGCAATTTGGAGCGTCGCACAGTTAATATGACTTCATTTGCTGTTTGTAAAGTCGTCCTGGCCTCCTTTGCTGAAATACATTGAGTAATCAAACGAAACTACTTAACATTGATAGCATTAAAAATAGCGTTAAGAGTTTTAGAATTAAAATTAGCTTCCCTTTCCTCTTCCTCTATCTAGGTATCTTCATTCTTAAAAAAGTCCTTCTCATCTTTTGGAGGAGTCCATCCATTTTTGACTGATTTCCAAGCCTTTTCATCTAGCGCTTTGATGAATGTAGTCATCCGAGCCTTCCAATATGAATAGTTGGATCTGTTGAGCAGAGGTGGTCTACTCAACGATCCTCCTTCTAGTAGTTCATTCATTGCTGCATAAAGAGATTCTAAATCCAAGATCTTCCACTAGTTTGTTAGTGTATGGCTTTGATACCAATTGAAAGAATCACTTGAAGCAATAATACTATTAAATATACGTAATAAACTGAATATGTAAATTCTTGCAAAAAGTAAATGAATATTGAGATTTAACGAGGTTCACCCCATTAGAATATATCCAATATTAGGCTACATCCTCAACGTTAAGTCCACCTGAAAAATAAACTAAGATAAAACCATTACAATAGGTATAGTCTAAAACAATAGAATCCCTTTAGTCTATCACTACTCTATATAAATTTTTACCTTACAAGCTCACAACAAGAATCCCTTTTGCATATATCGCAACATCTACCAGAATCCCTCTGAAGATGACAAAGCTTCTCTCGAAGCCGAACTCCCCCTGAGTTCTGGAACTGTTCCATAAGAACCATTGTAACACTCCCGTGACACGCTTGTGACAGTTTGCGATAGTGAGGTACAAATACTCCTTCCAAGTTCTGCTACCAGTAAATATTCTCCCGAATATTAAGAAGGATTTTCAGCAAGGACTCCTCAGCACGTTGCTCAATCTTTATCACTCAAAGATTATCTTGTTTTGGAAATGATAGCTATGTAAAAAGATACAAGAGATATTCCTTTCTAAAAGATAATCACAATATATTAATAAATATGGAAACATCCAATTTAGATAAATATGAAAATATCAATTTAGGATAGTGAATCAAGGAATATCTATATTCAAAAATCTTAAGAGATACCATATCAAAGATTAAGAATTTAATGAGGATAACTCAAGAAATCCTAAATATCTCGATAATCTCTAAATCCAACTCAAACACTGATTTGTTCAATCTGTAAAACTCATAGCCAATTCATCAATATCCTAATGGATCTTAAAAAACAGATTAGCTTTATGTTTCAGAAATAATAGCCAACACAAATATCTAACAAGTTTAGTGTTTACTTCCAATAATATTAGCTAAAAAGATAAGTATTCATAGTTTAAAGCTGCTAGAATTTGATTCATACAATTATAAACCAAAATGAAACCAGTTACTGTCTTTGAATATGTTAATGATAGTAAGTTCCCTTTTTCTTGAAGAAATTCCCAAAAATACCCAAATTGAATTTGGATATTTCAATTATACCCAATTTGTAAAATCATTTCATTTCTACCCAAAGCTACCATTACATTTTCACTATCTATCCAAATTTATTTTCCCCCATTTTCTAACATTTAAAGCTGGCCCACAAATGAAAAATTACCCCGTTATCCTTTGTAAATTCAAAACCAACAACAAAAACCTGTCCTCTTCTCCTTCCCTTCACTTTACCCGACCTGATCCAAGACTCACCCACTTCCCTTCTATTGAATTTAGCGAAACCATTAGAGCCTCATTCACCGAAGCCATTCAACACTCCCACTCTCCTTCCTTTCCCTTCCCTTTGTGCTGAAAATCGGACTCATTCCTTCCCTTCCTATTCCTTCCCGCCAGTCAATGAGGACCAAAACCTTCCCCTTCTCCTTTCCTTAGCCACGATTTGATTCATGGTCCATTGTCGGTGTCGGAGCTTCCGTGATCTTTACCCACTACTCACCGGTGATGGAGAGATAGCTTAAAGGAGGAACCTATTACTTTGCCACTGTAGGTATGTATCTCTTCTAGCTCCTTGACGTTACAGTAATGGTGATAAGCATGATTTTGTTGTTGTTTACTTAGTTTTAGCATCTCTTTTCTTAGCCAATGGTCTAGTTCGTTGTTGAAGCACTACTCGTTATTGTTTAATATTTTTAGATACTCTTTGTTCGTGTTTATATCTTTGTTTTCGAAGCATGAAATGTTCGAAATAGTTTCTCTATAACTTGAATGTGAACTATCGAGCCTTTGGATGTGTTTTTGTGTTGGAAAACTAGTATGGGAGTATGAATTTTAATAGAGATTGCTTTGAAAATGGAATGAAATAGGACCAAATTGTTCTCTACAAGTCTTGAAATAAGTTGGATAAGGTCCGAAATTATATGTCCAAGTCTCGAAATGGGGTATTTCGGACCTTGGGGTCCTCTTCAAGATTTGAAATCCTCACCAAGGCTTGAAATGTTTTAAACAATATCTTTTTTTAAAATTCAAGTTCTAAGAACCGAAATCCCCAATCTAAGCCTCTTATTTTTAATTTCAATTTCTACTCACATCAAAACTCATAAAAAGTATTAAAATTAAATAGGAAAGCCTTTTTTGATAACAAATTAAAAAATAACTGGTGAACTCAAATTTTTACATATTCTCACTCTATATAAATAAATATATTTTAAAATTTTGTAAATCTTATTATTTATGATTATTATTATTATTCTTATTATGGTTTGTAAAATTAATTAATGATTAATTTGATAGTGATAATTAATATTTTTACACTATATAGTTAATGTTGTTTTATAAATAAATACATTGTACTAATAAATACATTATAATTATTGTCAGCCAGTTATTGTAAAGATATGCCCCACCCATCAAACCTTTCGACATGATCCCATTGTGCCCGTCGAGAGTGCACATGCTAAGTATGCTAACGTCAACCAGACAATCGAGCTGCTACAGTGCCATAGGGCACTAGAGTGTCTTCGTACGGACCCTTTCGGATACATAGTGGATCTTCCCCATTACCATGGACCCTACTACGCCAAGGCTGCCTTGCATATCTTGCAACGGGAGGTCACTTTGGAAGGTGTGTAGCCCGACAAGATGTGGTTCTTCATTGGGGGTTAGTTTCATTCACTAGGCCTCCAGGAGTACCTTCTCCTCACCAGTCTACATTATGGGAGAGTAGACCGGCACATTATTGAGAGGCTAGTGATGGCCACCTTTACCATGACTCGATTGATGGGGATTGATCCAGTTACTTCGAATACGGTCTTGACGAGGTGGCAAGCCATGACAATGGGAGAGCTGTCAGTGGAAAATGCCCTCAGACTGGCATACGACATCATCATAGGTCACTGGATACTCACTCGAGAGCCATCTGCAACCATAATTTTTTGTATGGAGGATGTTAGACGATCTAGAGGCTGCAGAGTCATTTCCTTGGGAAACGTTTGGGTGGAGCATGACGGTGCACTCCTATCAGTAGACCATCGGAAAGGACAACGTCAGGAAGAGACACTTGTACGACAACTATTGGTTGTTGCTGGTAAGTTTTAATATTATTATTTTCATTCGTATATCAATGATGTTTTTTAGAATCTCTAAATATTGATTTGAATGTTTTTTAATCTTATCTTAATTAGTGGTGGGCGTAAGATCACTTCTCATCTCTGCATCCTCAGTTGTGTAGGAACTCCCAGGATGCGACTAGACTTGGCACTTCCCAAGTAGATCCACGATGCCCAAGGTGCCTTGCCCTTCGACTTCCCTGGCTTAGCCTCTCAGTTGATTGGGTCCAGCTACTTACTGCCATAAGTGAATACCTTATTAATGTTCACTTTCATTTTGAAATTAGATAATATTACTAAATTAAATTACTAATTACATAGAAGTGCTAGCTCCCCGTACATCGAGCTAAATCAGGCAGAGGAGCAACAGTTGTATTAGGCCGATTTCGCCCCGCCTCCCCCATATTGCATTGACCTATTGGGGTAATTATCTGCCTAGCTCATTTTGGGAGGCGTGCAGACAGGGATTGCTGGTTTAGCTGATCAATGAGGTTAGACTAATCACAATTTCCAAAATTTAACCTAATTTTGTATAATGTTAAATATTAAGATATAATTACATTACTTTTCTTTTATTTTAGATCCCAAGTCCTAATGGAGATTTGGCTGAGGAGAGGATTGATCAAGATCTTTCGATTAGTTTGACGAGATCCAATACAATCCAACAGATGGTATGTATCTCATGACATTTTATGTTATTACAATAGATTTATCGATGCTATAGAACATGATTGTAATTACTTTGCTAGTTTGCTTGCCTTGTTATTAGGTTCGGAGTCTACGTATCGAGGCCATACTGCAGAGTCTTCCGGCTGAGGAGCCTACGAGCAGGCATCCATCTCCCAGCCAAACTCAATAGGAGAGGAATGAATGTCAGGTATGTACCTCGTACTTTTTAAATAAAACACCAGAATCTCATAATATATATTCTAACTAAGTTTCTTAATTATAGTCTCTTGTGATGGCCGATCTTCTAGTGGCTGGGGTCGAGGTCCTTTTGTGTCAATATGAGGACCAGGCTCGAGATCGGTTGGTCGAGTACAAGGACCGGGCCATCCAAATTCATGATGTGATCCTCGAACGGCTCACCCATCTTGAGTGTTGCCTTGATATGCTAGAGAGGGAAGACAATTGTGGAGATGATCCACCACTATATGATTCCCCTTCTGACGCAAGGCTGGTAGACAAGCCAGAGCAAGAGCCAGAGCCGCTCCCAATAACCATTTTACATCGATCAGAACGATTGAAACGTCTTCCCCCAAAAGAATCAAGTTAGGTTGTTCAAGGAAGGTTGAAGAGGCAGAGAATAAGATCAAGATTGTTTAATAATTTTATTTCCTTAATTAGATAGAATT